>JAMWET010000628.1:222500-320000 GCA_024036415.1 Prochilodus magdalenae | reverse complement strand
ACAAAGATTAGAGAGAAAAGAGGAAAAGAGTCAGAAAGAAAGACGTATAGTGAGTGAGAGAGAAAGAAACTGAAAGTCAGAAGAAAGAGAGGAGAAGGGAAGAAATAAATGAGGAAGAAAAAAGATGGAAAGAGAAACAGAAAGCTAGAAAAATATGGAGAGAGGGGAGAGACAAACAGTGAGAGAGAAGACAGATAAGAGAAGGGGAAAGAGAATAAAAGTGAGAAAAGGAGAGTAGGAGGAGAGAAATAAATGAGAGAGAGAAAGACAGAAGACAGAAAAGAAAGAGAGAGATAAAAAGAAAGACCTAGAGAGGAAGAAAGAGAGGGGAGACAGAAAGAGAGACGTCAGAAAGACAGAGAGAAGAGAATAAACAATATATGGAGAGAAGGATGTGTGAGTGAGAAAGTGAAGAGAAATAGAAACAAGAGGCAGTGAGAGAGATAGAAGAAAGGGGAAAAGAATGAGTGAAAGGGAAAGACAAAGAAAAATGAGGGAGAGAAGGGGAAAATAAATAAGGAAGAAAAAGAAAGTATAAGAAAGAAGATGGAATAAAATGGGTAGAGAGAAAAAAAGCAAGGGGCAGAAAGAGGGGAGAGACGAAAACAGGAAGAGAGGTCAGGAAGAGAGAGAGAAATGAGAGAAGAATACATATAAAGAGGAAGATGTGAAAGAGAGAGAGAGTATATTGGTCTTCAGTGGGAGTTGGCTGCGGCATCTGGAATACGTCCAAGGGTCCAGTAATTGCCGCATGCAGCGTCCACCTTAAATATTTAATCTGGATCTGAGGTGAGTAACTGGTGGATCAGGTGTCAAAAGTAAGCCCTGCTGACAAAGAGGGATCAGCAGGCTCTTGTGGACCCCAACACCACCCACAAGGACAGACGCAAACACACAGTACACACAGAAAGAAGATGGACATAAACATGGGTAGCACACAAAACAAACACACACCACACACACACACACACAAGACACACACGAACACACAAACTCAACGCACACACACACACACACACAGACACACAGACATGAGACACACACACACAAACACATACACACAGGAACATGTGAACTCACACACACACACACACACATACACCACAGGTCTTCAGTGGGACACACAAAACACACACACACACACATACACCCCAAAACTCCACACCACCACACACACACACACACACATAGACGCACACACACACGTCCACACCTTAACGAATTTACACACACCAACACACGCACACACACACACAAACACACACACACACAAACACACACACACACACACAAACACACACACACACACACACACAAACACGCACACATACACACACACACAAACTCACACACACACACACACACACACACATAGACACACACACACACACACACACACATAGACACACACACACACACACACACACAAACACACACACAAACTCACACACACACACACACACACAAACACACACACACACACAAACTCACACACACAAACACACACACATACACATACACACACACACACACACAAACAAACACGCACACATACACACAAACTCACACACACACACACATAGACACACACACACACATATACACACACACACACAAACACACACACACAAAAACACACACACACACACACAAACACGCACACATACACACACACACAAACTCAAACTCACACACACACACACATAGACACACACACACACACACACACATAGACACACACACACACACACAAACACACACACAAACTCACCCACACACACACACACAAACACACACACACACACACACAAACTCACACACACACACACATATATATACACACACACACATTAATACTCACTATTAATATTCATACGTTTCTAAACTTCTGAAGTCATTGTACAAATGTTCACACACCGTAAAGGAGAGCTAGTGTTTTTAAATGGTGTGCAAAAAGTATAGGGTAGGTTCTTATGATGATCAGAGTAAACAGTGAGTTTGTTTACATGCACCTAAAAATTCAAATATCAGATTTTGTCAGTAATCCTATTAACATGTTTGCATCAAAGTAATCAGATAATGGGAAAACTCCAGGTCATGATGAGTCGGGAATAATCAGACTTCTGCTTTACAACCGGCCAGTAAACTCACAGACAAAGACGTAACGTAAACAAACAGAAATCTCAAATGTCATGCCACAGCAACTCACTCTCCATACCTGAAAACATGAACACACATCAACTAGGAAATGATGAATATTTTAACCCTATCATTTCTTCAACCATTTACTTTTAGATTTATATAGTTTTAATGTTGATCCAAAAGTTTGTATTTGTGTGATACCATCTCATGGTTACTGTGATTTCTGATACTGTGCTCTGTTTTTCCACATGCACACTTGGAATTCTGAAAGAAATCAGAGTAAGTGTTTACCTGCATTGACTAACCATAAAAACTGAGCTAAACTCCATAGCTCTGTGGACCAGATTTTTAAAATCAGATCCAATTTTAGAAATCAGAGCATGATGTTTACATGACCTCTTCAAAATCAAAATAATTGCAGAAATCGAATTATGATGAGATTATTCAGTGCATATAAATGCCCATGATTGTTAAAAGAAAAGGTCTAGAGAGATATCAGTTTTAAACTATATTAAAATGACCCGGTTAACCAGGCAAGACATGTTTCCTGTCCCAATTTACCAGTTCCGGTTTATTACTGGAGCTATGAGGCTAACAATGCTAACAAACAATAGAAGTCAATAGTCACCCAGAACTTTTTAGTATGTACATTCCAAAAACATGGCAAACCAACAAAAATAGTTGCACCAGAAAGAATCAGCTGATGGGAATGAAACTTGGTGGGTGGGTCTGACATTATGAGACATGCGAAAGATTCAAATTCACGCTTAGTTGCGCATGTGACATACGCAAGTACAGGCCTTAACACTGTACCTGACTCACCCAACAGCCACAATTGCGCACATTCAGTGAACAGTCCTCCAAGAGTCATCCTGCTAGAGCAACACCATTGACAGACGACTGCACGGTGCAGGACTACATGCACACAGACCACTATGGTGGCTACCCTTAACACCACATTGGTGTTGCCGAAACTGCAATGGTGTCATGGCATGACGTGTGAGTCCTACTTTAGACTTGGTGGAGGCAACCAACGAATTCATGCGTGGAGGCACCGTGCTCAGTGCCAAGATAAATGGTTTGTTGTCAGGAAATTTAGTCTCTGCATTTAACCCATCCGTGAAGTGAAACACCACAAACACACTCACTAGTGAACACACTAGGGGGCAGTGAGCACACTTACCCAGAGCAGTGGGCAGCCCTATCCACAGCGCCTGGGGAGCAGTTGGGGATTAGGTGTCTTGCTCAAGGGCACCTCAGTCGTTACTGTAGGCTCAGGGAATCGAACCGGCGACCCTTCGGTCACAAGGCTGGTTCCCTAACCTCCAGCCCACGACTGCCCCCCATGACATGTTGCATTAGCATGCCATACAGAGAGACACTACTTCTGTATGTGTAGCCCAATAAATATTCCCCCTGTCAGTCTAAATGTGTCATCATTTATTATTCATGGTGACCTTTATCTCCCTTCCCAATAGCTCTGCAGTCCAACACTTCCATCTGGGCTCAACTATTCTTTTCAACGATGAGCACATATAAAAGATTTTTGGGGGACCAAAGGAATTGCTTATACGACATACAGCAAGAACGTTCATTATGGTAGCTTCATAAGCTCCACCTCATCTGCTGAAGAAAGACAAATGCACCTTTTTTGCTTTTTTTATTTAATATATTACGCTTTTTTTATTTAAACATTGCACATAATTCCATTTTCCATCACATCTCATATTGCTGCCTACAAAATGATAAGAATGTAGAAAAACTCAGAATATCGATTGATGAGGTTTACCAAAAAACAAAAACAAAACAACAACAAAAAAACAAAAAAGGAAAACAAAAAACTCAAAACCAGTGGAAAAGAAGATCCGAGGGTCCCAAAAATACCAGAGCAGCACCTAAAAATAAACAAAGGGTAACACAAACACATATCTTCAATTGGGATGCACGTTTTCCAAAAAACAAAGCATCATGCATAAAGAAAAGGCAAGGCTGTCCTAAACCCACATGAAGAAACGTCTGGTAATTGATATTATACACTGCCTGGTGGTTTGGCGCACCAGGCGCATCTCAGCCTCTTCCAGACTCTGTGTTAGTGACAGGGCTCTGGAGATGACACAACACACAGCAACATCAGCCCAGAGAGTTGTGCATAGGACGTCAATGGTGGTCCACATCGATACTGACAGTCAAATATGACCGGCATCAGTTGTTTTATCTGACTGACTGAGCTACCTTGAGTTCCAGCAGCTATTGTTCATACAAAGGCCCGTGATGATGAATATGAAATGATGAAGGGGGTAAAATGATCAGGCGACTGAATGAGATCTTTTCCACTGTGCAGTTTTAAAGGCCTGGCTTCTGTTACCATGGAGAGATGGAGCAGGGAGTAGCCAAGCGTTACCATCTCTTGTGGATTACTCTGTCCCCTTGGAATGCCTCTTAAGACCGGTGGAAAATGCTTCATCATGGC
Source organism: Prochilodus magdalenae (assembly GCA_024036415.1). Taxonomy (NCBI): domain Eukaryota; kingdom Metazoa; phylum Chordata; class Actinopteri; order Characiformes; family Prochilodontidae; genus Prochilodus; species Prochilodus magdalenae. The sequence goes on along the minus strand of JAMWET010000628.1, from coordinate 315,388 downwards.
CTAATCAGTGCACCGTGTAGCTTGTATAACACAGCCACAGAGGTATATGCTATGGAACTATGGACATTATGGTGCCCTACAGAGGCATCATGAAATAATGTACAGTCTTGGAACTTTACGCTGCCAAAAAGGGTTCTTTGGAGTGATGCAATAGCATAAAAACACGTTTTCTCCCTACAGAGCTGTTCAGTAGAACCCGTTAGAACGAACCTCCACATACTGTAGAGGTCTAGTTCAGATCCACACTCTATCACAAACATGTACACCAGTTTAGGTGGCTCTTCCTGGAACCATGCATCAACGGCAGAAACAACATTTTTGTGGCCAGAAAGCGGCCAGAAAAGATTCACTAAAGAACTTCTCACTGTGTGGTCCGGTTCCGTTTGATAGAAACAGGATGTGGGAGTGTGAAGAACATTTTTTCAAAGTTTTAAGAACCTCCACATCATGTAAAGGTTCTAAGAGGAACGCTTAAATTGGTATACGATCCTGACATCATCTAAACATGTAAATGTTTATTCAGGGACCAGCAGTGGTCCTAAAACGTCCCCCAAATAACACTTGGTGGCACCTTTTTGTAAGAGTCCATTAAGGAACCTTTAGTTCAGACTAAACCACAGCTGTGACCGAAATGGGAAACAGGACCATACTACCTCAAAATGAGACCCTACTCCTCATAATGGGACCCTACTCCTTCAAAACGTGACACTACTTCCTCAAAACGAGACCCTACTCCCTCAAAATGAGACCCTACTCCCTCAAAATGAGACCCTACTCCCTCAGAATAAGACCCTACTCCCTCAAAATGAGACTCTACTCCCTCAGAATAAGACCCTACTCCCTCAAAATGTGACCCTACACCCTCAAAATGAGACCCTACTCCCTCAGAATGAGACCCTACACCCTCAAAATGAAACCCTACTCCATCAGAATGAGACCCTGCTCCTCATAATGAGACCCTACTCCTTCAAAATGTGACCCTATTCCCTCAAAATGTGACCCTACTCCCTCAAAATGAGATCCTACTCCTCATAATGAGACCCTACTCCCTCAGAATGAGACCCTATTCCCTCAAAATGAGATCCTACTCCCTCAAAATGAGACCCTACTCCCTCAAAATGTGACCCTACTCCCTCAAAATGAGATCCTACTCCTCATAATGAGACCCTACTCCCTCAGAATGAGACCCTATTCCCTCAAAATGAGATCCTACTCCCTCAGAATGTGACCCTACTCCCTCAAAATGTGACCCTACTCCCTCAAAATGAGACCCTACTCCCTCAAAATGAGACCCTACTCCCTCAAAATGAGACCCTACTCCCTCATAATGAGACCCTACTCCCTCAAAATGAGACCCTACTCCCTCAAAATGAGACCCTACTCCCTCAGAATGAGATCCTACTCCCTCAAAATGAGACCCTACTCCCTCATAATGAGACCCTACTCCCTCAAAATGAGATCCTACTCCCTCAAAATGAGACCCTACTCCCTCAAAATGAGACCCTACTCCCTCAAAATGAGACCCTACTCCCTCAGAATGAGATCCTACTCCCTCAAAATGAGACCCTACTCCCTCAAAATGAGACCCTACTCCCTCAAAATGAGGCCCTACACCCTCAAAATGAGACCCTACTCCCTCAAAATGAGACCCTACTCCCTCAAAATGAGACCCTACTCCCTCAGAATGGGGGAGTTCAGACTGCCAGCCCAAAGCTGATTTTTGACAAATCCAGATGAATTTTTGATCTGCACAGACGCCACAGATATGTAATGCATAACAATGAAAAAGGGTACCAAACTCTGATCTTGTAGAAAAGTTGCCAATAATGACTTGTGATATTGAAATAATTACTTAGATTCTCAAAAGCCTTAAATTATCTTGAAATAATGCTATTTAAAATGTCATTATATAGAGATAATAATAAGGTTTTGAGGAAAACAAGCCAATCTTGTGACATAGTACTACCACAAACAGAGTAGGAGGATTAAAACCAGGCATGTCTTTAGCTCTACATGTTGGGATTAGTCTTCCATAGTTACAGTACATTTGGCTTCTTCTAAAGCACCGTTGCAAGACCTCTTTTAATAAGAAAGCCTGTGATAGGAAGGTGTAGCTTTAATAGGTTTAGTGTTTCAGTGGCTTCTGTGACCAGCGTTAACATTAGCTATGTTAACTTGGTATATAGTACCATGCATACCCTACAGTACCAAGACAACCCTTTTGTTTATTTAATGTCAAATTAAAACTCCAATTAGGTGCAGCTTCATTCATTTGTCAGCAAAGACATTGACATTTTTAACAATTTGCACAAAATCCTTTGATGAAGTTCATGACTTTTGCTATAGATTAAATTTGGGATGGTGAAATCTCATCCGGAATCATATTTGGAGATGCTTCTGATCAGATTTTTTTCAGATTAGTCTCAAATCGGATTCCAAAGTGTCTTTCGTATTACCTGAAACGCAACAAGCGATAACCATGTCAAATCCAGAGTGACGTAAGTTCTGGGAGCTAGTCAAAGAATTGTGAGCCGTGATTTGATAGAGTAGCTATCTGGAGGGCAAGATGATGCACCTCCATCTCTTCTACATCCGCAATTGAAATCCATCACCAACATAGCTAGGTAGTGAGTGATACCTACGTTGTTACCGCAAAAACAGAAGACATAGAGTAATTGGGGCTCCTAACAACCATGCAAGATCTGGTAGGCCACCAAAATAGAGACTTCCAATGCGCTGTGGTACAGATTTACCCAGTACAGTAATCTATGGTGCTCTACTGAAATGATGCTGTGGAAGACGGTAATGCCCTGGAATACCATTTAACCATTTAGACCTTGACGTGTGTAACAGCAGCCTAAAATCCAAACCCATTTCGGTCATAGCCCATGCTTCCATTTATTGGTCCTTTTGAAAAAAGTAAGCTTCGGTTTATTTGATATTCTAATTCAGAGGCACTATGGTTGTTACTGGATTATGGTTGAGAAAGACAGTGCTAATGAGCTGGGATTGAGATAGTTCCCTCTCTGTGTTGGTGGTACTTTGTGTTGTATCATCTCCTCTAAGCTTCCACAAGACTCTTCATTTGGTTTACCTGCGCCTTGTTTATTGGACAGAATCATTTAGCAGAAGTAACAGGCCCATACATCAGTTGAACGAGGGAAGCTGTATCTGAACAAAGCTATCGACTGATCAAATCAATCAGAAAATGCGCTGTATGCGACCAGCATTGATTTTGCCCCATCAAGTAACTCTCCTCCCGCTCTCCAAGCGACTCTTCCTCTTCCTTCGGAAGAAAAAAAAAAACTAGCCGACCAATCAGCGCTGGCCGAGTGTCCATGGTAACGCAGACCCCTCTCCCTTTTTTTGTGGTTGGATGAGAATTCTTGGCTCTTGACTGGATGTACAACGAGAGTCATGCGCGTTGCATTGTGGGTTGGTAAGGAGCTTTGTTCGCTTGAAACTGTCCCAGTCCGCTGCGGGGGAGCCCAGAGCAACGTGCCATGGTGACATCATTATCTTGCTAGCACGTATTTACATGGTTGTGTCACATGCGCGTCTACGACATGTGACGTGACACGTTGCCCTGCGTCCGGCTCACCAGCACCGATCCACCTGCACCTTTTCATCAGGTGGATGGAAAGTTCCGCTGAGCCTCTTTGCTAGAGAGCCTGGTCAGCTAAAACCAAAATAAAACCGAAAACAAACAAGGAGGAGGAGAGCGTGGTAAAGAGAGACATACAGAGGAAAGAAGGAAAGGAGGACAGAAAGAAAGAAAGAGGGAGAGAGAGTTCCTGGTGGGTAGAACTAGCATTCACCGCCACTAGAGTGATCAGAACGGATGTATGGATTACACAGAGCCTGAAGACAGGAAGATGACCAGAAAATGGGGTTTGGGGGGCGGGTTGGGTGTTTGGGAGGAGGTCGGTTGGTGGGGTGGTTGGGTTGGGGGGTGGCTGGAGATCCCTAACAGTCAAAAAAGAGAAGAACTTCCCAGGTGACGCACAAGGTTTCCCTAACAGGACACATTAAAATAGACATCTGCTTTATGTACATATGTTTAATGTGCATCTACCCTCACTAGGTCTATATCTCCAAAGGAAGAGAGAGAAAGAGAGACGGTGAGACAGACAGAGAGAGAGAGAGAGAGAGAGAGAGCGAGCGAGAAAGAGAGAGAGTCTTCGACATAGAACAGAATTTCAATTCAACTTTGGTTATATAAGAGTCAAGGCTAGATTTAAAAAAATAGATAATACACCTCCGTATTTGCATACAGATGAATTGAATGCATTTTTTTTCTCTCACCATGACAAACAAAGCAGCTGCTTCATTCTTTTAGATATGAGCTATAATTTCAAATATTTCACTTAAGAAAACTCCACAGCATCCTTTTACGTAACGTCTCTGACAGGCTTATCTCTATTCTGAGCTGATTCCGGCAGGTGCGGTTGTGGCAGAGCGAGAGACACACACAGAGACACAGACAGAGAGAGAGAGAGAGAGAGGGGGGAGCGTGAGGGAGGGAGAAAAGAGTGAATGCAAGACTGCTCACGCCTGCATGCATGCTTGAATGTGTTAGATAAGCAAAGGAAGACAGACAGAGAGAGAGAGAGAGAGAGAGAGGGAGAGAGAGAGAGAGAGAGAGAGAGAGAGAGAGAGAGAGAGAGAGAGAGAGAGAGAGAGAGAGAGAGAGAGAGTACTGTGGAAGTTACAGAGGGTGTTTAGTGTTATTCACAAGCAGCTTTGCCTCTCTTCCGTACTGAAAGGGTTTGTGAAGTGAGGATGCGATTTTGCAGGCGCTGTTTGTGTGAGCTGACGGGGTTTGGTGTAGGGGGGTGTGGTGGGGTAGGAGGGGGATATGTTGGTGGTGGTCGGAGATTATTGTTGCTCTGTCACTGCGTGATCCTGTACTTTGCTGCCGTGGCTGCGAGGGCACCGCTTGCAGCATGGGGTTATAAAAGCTCAGATTAAATTTGAGCTTAAACTGTTCGGAAGCGCTCGTGGATGCTGAAGCATTGGCCTTGATTCCTTAGCCTTATACGCCCAGAATCAAACTCAGAGCCTTTTCTGTTAGCCAGGCAGAGTGGCTTGATAAATTAAGCAGGCAGTTCAGTCAGCAGTGACAGTAAGAAGTGACAATGCTAAACACCAAGCAAGAACAGTGGCCTAACCAAATCGCTTAAAAGGGATTCCGCTCCGTATCCACCCACCATGCCCATATGCTTGTTTGGGCATGACAGCAACCAATGCTAAAGTACAGCTCAAATCTTTAGTACTACTACACTTCTTAAAATAAAGGTCCCAAAATGGGGTCTTTTGGGGGGGGGTCCTTCGAGTCACTAATGCTGAGGTTTCAATGGGGTGGAGATGGCAATAGCAATAGCAGCATGGAATATTCAGTTTTAGGTTCTCTCCAACTTTCTTCTTTCTCTAGTTTTGGATATTCCCTATCTAACTGATTCCAAACTGCATATCAGATTCCGTGGATGGGTTTACATGATGCCTAAATGCAAAAATCAACACAACTGGAGATACCTGTTTTTCTATGGACAGTGCTAATATGCTTTCAGTCCTTTTGCAGCAGTGATGGTCTTGGAAAAGGGTCCGATCCTAGGATGAGCTTTTGTCCAGTTCTGATATTAAAAAGCCTATATACAGGGGTTGGACAATGAAACTGAAACACCTGTCATTTTAGTGTGGGAGGTCTCATGGCTAAATTGGACCAGCCTGGTGGCCAATCTTCATTAATTGCACATTGCACCAGTAAGAGCAGAGTGTGAAGGTTCAGTTAGCAGGTAAGAGCACAGTTCTGCTCAAAATACTGCAATGCACACAACATTATGGGTGACATACCAGAGTTCAAAAGAGGACAAACTGTTGGTGCACGTCTTGCTGGCGCATCTGTGACCAAGACAGCAAGTCTTTGTGATGTATCAAGAGCCACGGTATCCAGGGTAATGTCAGCATACCACCAAGAAGGACGAACCTCCACCAGCATCACGTAGTGACCTGGCCACTATCCTGCAAGAAGAATGGCGTAAAATCCCTCTGACCACTGTGCAGGACGCAGTATATGTCATTCCCAAGACGAACTGACGCTGTATAGGCCGCAAAAGGAGGCCCTACACCATACTAATAAATGATTGTGGTCTAAAACCAGGTGTTTCAGTTTCATTGTCCAGCCCCTGTATATGGTTATCGATTAAACTACAGTTTTGATTATACTGAATTTAGTAAGTTCCTTTTTATCCTGTGGTATTGGTTCAGTTACTTAATGCTGAGATGCCATTGGAGCCATCATTCCACAGTGGCAAACGTGTGTGGACCCAGACATAACGTGACCACTGGCTATTACCATATCTGCCTGTGAGGCCTCTATACCATCGTTTTTGTGCTATCGCTCATTGTTTCAGTTTTCTTTCAATAGCAACATGTAAACACAGCAAAGGACCTTTTACCAGATCCACCTCTCATTAGAACCACTTATGCCATGCATGTATATAGAACCATTTTAAAGCTTGAAGAACCTCCATATAATATAACATCTCCACCCCAATTAAAGACTTTTCCTAGTGCTGTATATCCAGCCCAAGACCCATTTAGGAACCTTTATTTTCACAAGAGTATAATGAAAATAAACCGAATTTACTTGACTAATATGTATACATCATTTTCCTGTGAATACGACGCATTACACCAACACAGTTGTTGCCAACGGTAGGCAAACTGAAAGACGAAATGGTGTCGATGTATTTTACTGATGCGGAACACTCAAGTACATTCAGTGTATTTTCTAACGCTAAGAAGTTAAACTGTAAGTGCTTGTGCTCTTGCATCAGCAGGTTTCCAGGCTACAATTTTCCGTTGCTGTAATTTACAACCGGAATTACATTCCTAATTTAAGCAGATAGATTCGCCTGCCTCTTGTGACCCTGTCTGTATGCATGTTTGCTAAATGCAGAGTAATGGATGAGGCACCCCACCAGACAGCTGGGTCATCCATCACATCATATAATACCAAATGGTACTGATTGCTATATTGCACTGTGAATGGTAATTGTTGCCAGGCCAATGGTTCATATCCCTGCTGATTATGTTAACTCGATTAGCGACGTTTAAAAGCGGGGCCACGCGGCACGGACTGTGTTTGCATATGATGATGCGAAAGAGACGCTCGTGATGTACACACAACAGTCGGCACAGGCGAAGCCCAACCAGATGTCCATGGCACCTGATAGCCCAATCCTTCATCCTCTAACCCATGACCCTGTCCTGTTCTTCCTGAGGAAACCCTGTAGCTCCTTGTCGTTTTTGTTTTTTGTTTGCTTGTTTGTAACAGTTGGCAGCTACCAATACTAGCTATACATACTGATGTGAGATACTCAGACTCTAAACAACTTTCATAACTGGACCAGCACAAGTTTATCTAACCTCCTAAGGATTCTGTAGTTGGCGAGACGATGTTACCGCTTCCTCTGACAGCAGTGGCATGATACTGAGTCCAGTGGCGAGGGAAGCGATATGGGTTTTGATCCAGCGTGAATACGCCGCTAATGAAAGGCCCTGGGACGACTCCAAGCTGACATCAGGCGGCCTGCTTGCCAGCTCTCGTCCTTCAAGCTCACGGTTTCGGGTGGAAACAGAAGGAGGAGATTAAAAAAATCTAGACACTGCAGACAGAGAGCACAGCCTTATACCCGCTTCACAAATCTCTCACCAAGCCCACCCAACGGAATCAAGTGTCCATATTACAACCAAACAAATATTTCTCTATTATATTAAAATATTCACATCTGTTTCATACAAGACACATGTTCACACGTAAAGAAAATAAAATAAAGGTAAAAAAAAAAGAAAAGTCAAGCTTTTTTTTCGTTTAAAGAAGTCTCCTACTCTGTATCCCTCTGCGCAGAGATGTAGTGTACTGTGTCTTTAAGGCATTCATAAGGGGGGGCGGGACATAAGAAGTGATTGATGCCTGGCTTGAAGGTGGACTTCCTGTCTTACTGGTGGTGGAAGAGCAAGCAGTGTCCACGCTCTCCTTTCGTTGTCCAGCAATGGTCACTCTGGGAGGACATGGGAGGACATCATCGGGTCTTTTGGTTCCTTGGAGTCGGGTCCAGTCTGAACGCCTAAGCCGACTGGTAGTCGTAACGGGTTCTTTGCTTTGGAGATCCTTTCGTTGACGGGTCAGTCTCTCATGATCAAGACGCACAGCGCTGTAAATGAAACACAGGAAGACGTTTTTTAGCCAGGTACAGGTGCGTTTATATTGTAGCTCACTGAAGTTGGGGGTCACTTAGCATGTAGCTGGTGACATGACTAAACTGGCTTGTTTGGGTTCCACCAGCAAATGCGCTGCCAGGTTGGACAAAAGAAAATTCCCATCAGGCTAGTGACTCAAACTGAGGATTTTAGCCAAATATAGACATTTAGAGTTTGGTATTTATTTCAGAATTTATTTTGAATTTGTGTGAAAGGTCACACTGAGTATAGTGTTAGCATGGTTTCAGATTAGCTGCGACATCGTAGTCTTTTTAAACTAGAGCTTAACAATGTAGCAACACTAAACTCAACTTCGACTCAAATTCAGCACATTCAATGGGAGTTACACCAGCATCTTATTAAAAATGCCCAACTTATCAATAAAAATGTATTTGTGGGCGGAGCTTGGATAGACCAAAAAATTCATTTTTTTTCTTTCACGAAAGTCCAGTTTTCCTAATTCTCCCCTATTGCATCATTTAATGAACAAACTGTTATTCCAAACTGTTAGCTTTGTTCTGTGCACAGTTGTATGCAAAATAATTGTATTTATTTATTTATTTAATTTGGTTGCTTCTGTGTACTTATGTTAGTGTATTAATGATAGTAAGTTACTTTAAAATGAAGGTCACTCTTACTATAAGTTACTTCAATAACAAAACAATAACCTTTTTCAGTCATACGCAAAAGTTTGGATGCCCCAGATCAAATTCCATGATTTCATGATTTTCTAAGTGGGCATAATTATAAACAGCTCTGGAAATAAATAAGAGACCACTCCTTTTTCTTCTTAGATCAGCATCTCCACATGTACAGCAGGTTCTCAGTGAGGAACAGAAGGTTGGGTTCTAGCTTTACTGGCAGATACAGTGAGCGTCTGGTTCATAAGAACAAGGTCAAGCAGTAAACACACAGGACAACACAGCTACAGACTGGCAGAGGGCCAAACCCACGCTCTACTGGCCGTGATGAGCGCCACCTCATTCCAATGTCCCTTAACCACCGTAAGATGACCTCAAGTGACCTACAGAGAGACTGGCGAGTGGTGGCTGGGGTGAGACGCAGAGCAAGCATGCTTCTAAAAACAGGCTTCTGGAGGTCATTAGTGATTTTCTAAATAAACAGATCTAATACAATATCTGATCTGGAGTTTGGGAGACATGTTTCCAGTAGTGTATAGAATAACACAGAACTGAGGAATTCTGGTCCAACACAAACCCAGAACCTGTACATCTACCCTTATGAAACGATAATATATGGCAATGTATTGGAAAATATAGAGCAATATATTAAATAATATAATGTCATATATGGGAAACAAGTGCATATATTTTGCATATATTTATATAGTGATAAATATATTACAATATATTGTATAATACATAAGGAATTGCCGCTTTTCATATATTGTATGTATGGTATTATGATTTATTTACTTATATATATTGTAATATATTTCATTTTATATGTAATAGACATCATATGTATTTCTCCATATGTGTTTGCACATATATATATATATATATATATATATAATAACATTTATTACAATATATAAGTAAATATATTATACTACCATACATACAATATATGAAAAGCGGCAGTTCCTTATGTATTATACAATATATTGTAATATATTTATCACTATATAAATATATGCAAAATATATGCACTTGTTTCCCATATATGACATTGTATTATTTAATATATTGCACTATATTTTCCAATACGTTGCCATATATTATCGTTTTATAAGGGTAGAGACACTGACCATTTTTAGGTGATCTCTTAAATTTTTCCACAGCTTTATATCCATTACACAGAAATCATATATCTTCATATTTTAATACATAAATATTTATATGCAGCATTTATTTGCAGAATTTTCCAAACTTGGACAAAAAAATAAAAGAGAAACTTCTGATCTCCTTGATATGTGCAATAGTTTTATATATCTTTGGCAAGAACCGTTTATACATCATTTTTTCATATATAGTGACGGTCCATAAGTCATAAATTGCAGCTTTACAGGAGAAACCATTCTTTACTGGTAATGCTCAATTTCATTCTAAAAAGCCTTTTCAGCAGGTCCACTGATTTTGAGGTTTTTGCAGGAGGTTAGGGGCAGTTAGTGCTTTTTGGGCACTATAATTATTATTATTAATATCATAGATAAGTTAGATTTATGTAATTCAGCTTCCAGTACCGGATATGTTAACTTACTTTCACCTAAACCATGAAAACATAATTTGCATTTAGACTTTTGCACACAACTGTAGCTGACACGAAGGTTATTGGGGGGAAATACCCAGAACAAAATTCACATGCTCTGGAACTGGACAGTTAACCACACACAGTGACAACCTGCGTTTGTTGATACCATAGACACAATGCTATAGACTCTGATGCTGGCGATCATATCATACTACAACAGCATGGCACATTTCATTATGAACACACCAGCTTGGTCTTATAAACTGTATTTAAATCTTGGGAACATAATCATAACAGACAATCATAGGGACAATAACGTTCGCAAGCCCAACAATTAGAGCCAATCAGCATTCTTCTCACACTGAGATGATCCCATACAAATCCATAGGTTAAAAAACTTCCAAGAGAAAGTTGAGTGAGAGCAGCGCAGCTTATTATAATTCCACCCAGCATGATGCAAATGGGATGTCCTATATGCTTAATCCTCGACTGAACTCCAAAACACACACCCACTCACACCCAGAGCGCAATCACTTCCCTCTTCTAGATCCACACTTTATTAAAGCTTCTCTATGGTTTCCTTAAAGACTCTGAACCCAGGATGTGTGAGGCATACCAAATCGATGTACCGACTGACAGTAGCCCATCTGGAGTGGAGTGCAGTGCCAGACATGCAACTGTCTCACCAGCCTCTGGAGACCGTGCCATACCACAGTAGCTATGGAACACTTTCCACACCTCACAAATGAGGCACATACCTGAGAGATAAAGACAGACATCTGCACTTAAAGTTAATATTTAAATAATAAAGTGAAAAAGTCTGTTTTGTGTCTGTTTTTTTTTTCTGTAGGGCTGTAAATGATTTATAGAGATTGCATGACGTCATGTTGAAACTTTCAAAATTGGCCTATGTATCAATCACTCATTCATCTTCTAAGTCAGGGGTTCTCTAGCTTTTTCGCCACAAGGCCCGCCCCAGCAGAAAACTAAAATCAAAGTTCATAAATAGAATTTCTCAGAGTAATTTGCTTGACGGAAAGTTATGGTATGTCCAAGTCTGAACAAAAGGATCCATGAAAGCACCCCAGGAAACCCCTCCTTTGGTGGCCAGCCAATGACGATAGTCTCAAACTGAAGATGTTTAATTTACCTGCTGCCACCGCGATGTTTTTTATTTGTACATTATATATATATATATATATATACAGGGGTTGCACAATGAAACTGAACCACCTGTCATTTTAGTGTGGGCGGTCTCACGGCTAAATTGGACCAGCCTGGTGGACAATCTTCATTAATTGCACATTGCACCAGTAAGAGCAGAGTGTGAAGGTTCAGTTAGCAGGTAAGAGCACAGTTCTGCTTAAAATACTGCAATGCACACAGCATTATGGGTGACATACCAGAGTTCAAAAGAGGACAGATTGTTGGTGCACGTCTTGCTGGCGCATCTGTGACCAAGACAGCAAGTCTTTGTGATGTATCAAGAGCCACGGTATCCACACGGTATAATGTCAGCATACCACCAAGAAGGACGAACCTCCACCAGCATCACGTAGTGACCTGGCCACTATCCTGCAAGAAGGATGGCTTAAAATCCCTCTGACCACTGTGCAGGACTTGTATATGTCATTTCCAAGGCGAACTGACGCTGTATTGGCCGCAAAAGGAGGCCCTACACCATACTAATAAATGATTGTGTTCTAAAACCAGGTGTTTCAGTTTCATTGTCCAACCCCTGTACATATATGTAGATCATATACTTAACACAAAATGGTTGTATATGACATTTCTGGCCCACTACAAACAAATGCTTCCTCTTGAGTACAGGTCACGGAGGGTTGAGAAACTCTGAGCCACTTATCCTTCTGGGTTGCTGAGGGTGCTGAAGCCTATCCCAGCGCTCATTGGGCAGAAAGCAGGCACCACCCTGGACAGGCTGCCCCAGAGGAAACTGGGGTGAACCCAGGCCTGTCTTGCTGGGAGGTGACACCGCTACCCACTGCACCACCGTGCCGCCCTATACCAGTTAAACCAATCATGTGTTTACCTTAAAAACTGCTCAATCGTTTTGCTATCCCACAGAAAGAAATACATAACGGACAGCATGTTAATGTCACATGCCTGCAGGTTTTTGATGTGATTAAGGTGGTCACGTAAGCAGTGTATTCCTTTTTCTCAGATCAGATTAAGCCCTAGAAATCTGGCCATGAAATCCGGAGAGCTGGATTTGAGTGAGATGGGACGACGCTGAAGCCAACTATGTGTAACCCGAACATGTGTATATGATGTACGTTCATACAATATGAGTTTTCTGTTACATTTACATCACATCATAATCTGTGAGGTTACTGCTCGGCTCCAAAGCGGAAATCCAATTACCCATGTTCTCCCATTCTCTGATTACGCAAGTACAAGTAAACGGTTCAACGGCTTTCTGACAAAACCTGATTTTCTGCGGTTACTGGATTGCTAAGCATTGTAAAAGCATGCAGTGTCAAAAGTATGTGGACAGCTCCCTTAAGTATTGAGCTCAGGAGTTTCAGCCACACCCATTGCTGACAGCTCATAGCAATGCCATCAAACCTACACTGGCGGTAGAATGGCTCATACTGAAGAGCCCAGGTGACTTTAATCGTAGCGCTGTCATAGGCAGTCAGTTTGTGAAACCTCTGCCCTGCTAGATCTACCCAGGTAAACTGTGAGTGCTGTTATTGTAAAAGGAAGCATCCAGGAGCCAAGAGCTCAGCCAAGAAACATCCTCCGTTGCATCACTTATAGCAGGGGAGCAGCTGCACACCAGCCTAAGATTACTATGCACAATGCCAAGCCTCAGCTAGAGCGGTGTAAAGCATTCTGCCACTGGTCTCTGGAACAGTGGAAACATGATCTGACTTTGCTGTTTGATGCACGAATCTGAGATTGGTGGATGCCAAGAGTATGAGATGAAGTTGGATGAGAGTTTTTGGGGGTAATGGATCTGGGGCTGTTTTGCGGTATTGGGGTTGGACTCCCTAGTCCCATAGAACGACAATGCTAATATCTGCAAGGACAGTGTAATGCACCCAGTAGTTGGGTGAAGGCTCCCGGGGAGGGAGATGCAACAGGGGGTTAGCTGCTTCCCCCGACCTCCATAAAGAAATCCAGGTGAGACACAGCCGTTCGGAGTACTGGACCATTTATTGGGCAGGGGAGCACCCACACCTCGTGGTTACAATCCCAGAAAACACTGCAGCAGAACATACAGGTTACAAAACCCCCCGTAACCATCCCGCGTGCCGTACTTATATAACCGTTAGCTTTGTACTTCCTCTCTCGCTCACGACGTACAGCGAGCATGCGCTCGAACCGGCACTTAAAGTTACAACAGCTATATGCTTCCAATATGGCAAAGGTTCTCTTGTGCACCTCTTATGGAGGTCCATAAAGACATGGTTAGAGGGATTTGGTGGAGAGGAACTCCAGTGGCCTGCATGGAGTTCTCGAACCCAATGAACACCTCTGGGATGAATCAGTATTGAATTATCATGTCACTGTTAGTTCTGACCTTATAATGAGGAGCATTTTGTGAATGCCAATATCGGCTAATGGCACTCTGAATGCTTCTCTTTACCGCTCAGGCTTCGGCAAAAGCAACGTAGCAATGTAGACCACCACCTGTTAAAACAGCAACAGCCACTTCATTCCAAGTGACTAAATTCCCAAATACCTATAACGACAGCAAATGACCCAAGCAAGCGACAAGGCAAAACCAATACTGGCGGTGTAATTAACAAGGCTCTTTACACCTGAAGTAAGTGGCGTAGCTCCGGTTTTGACACTCTGTTCTGGTTTTGGCACATCGTGCCACACTGATATTCCAACACTGATGTTAAGGTACTCATAGAGGCATTGCTAGATGCTTCAGTTATTTGTACCTTGCTGTGAGCCACTGATACTGCTTTTAAATGTGCAGCCTGCTCTCTCAAGCTATTAGCTGATAAGCTTGTTTGCTTTTTTGCCTTGACATGCAGACTTCCAGATATTTCCAGTGCAGACATCCTGAACGTTTTGCACCGCGAACGCATTGTTAAGTAGCTTTTAGTGAGACAGCACTAAACAGCTTCAAAATCATTTTGACGGTACACTGACTTATAATAGCCAGAGCCCCGTCTCTGTCATTGGCACTCCAGGTCTGGAACGCCTTCTATAGCGCTGTGTAACTTCGGAGGAGCCGACACAAAACCTTTCATAAGGAGCTGCGGAATGTTTTATGACATTGTTTCACGCACCATTTCACAACTATGGGTCTTTGGCTAGCTATAACAAGAAGCTAGCTCAGTATTCCCAGGTTGGACATCGAGAGATGCTGTCGAGAGACCATAGAAGATATTGTTGGAGGAAGTGAGGATGGGGAAAAGACAGAATCCTCACTTCCTCCAACAATATCTTCTTTGGTCTCTCGACAGCATCTCTCAATGTCTAATCTGGGAATACTGAGCTAGCTTCTTGTTATAGCTAGCCAAAGACCCATAGTCTTTGTTAGGAGAACAAAGATTCATAGATTGGGACGGTTGGAGGAAATGTCTTGTGTGGACAATGGGTCTCAAAGCAGACAGTAATGATTAGGTAAACGGGGTGACTGGGTTTGGTGTGCTGAAGGCCGTAGTGTGAAGGAAGTAGCTGAATCTGCAGGTGTATGGAACATACAGTCATACGGGTCTACCAGCAGTGGCTGAAATCCAGTCTACCGGGAATTCTCCTCAGGATTGTGCCAGGGAAGGCATCCACCAAATTTGGCCCAACTGTGCAATACTTTGATGCTGGAGAAGCATTGATGTGGCCTACATCCAGAAACCTGTCCAGTCCATGGCAAAATGAATCTCAGCTGTGGAGAGGTAGAGGTCAGTCACAGGTGAGCAGTTTGTTTGACTGGTGAGCTTACCAACACGCAACTACGGCAAAGCAGCTGAACAGTTTAGGTTTAGTGTCTGAAAGCCAGATGCATCACCCTGACCAAAAAGACAATAAATTATTTACAGCATAAACATACAATCTGAATTCAAAGAGGGTGTTGCGTTACATCCCTTCAAGCCCTACAGGGACAAATATCACTGTCCAATTTCATGCATATTGCTTATGAAACTAATATACAGTGGAACATCTTGGCTTTATTGCCCTCAAGTTGCCGAGTGCCCAAGTGGTTGGATCATTTGACGCCTGAAAACGAACAATAAGGAAACGGCGAGCGCCCCGGCAAACAGAGCGCAGGCCTTAGACGGTTTAATATGCTGAAAACGTGAACTTATAAAAGGAGCGAGCGTATTGGCCCATCAAGTCCGAATATAATGAGTCAGCTTGTTACTTAGCAGCTTCGCCACAAACAGCCTTCCAGCACTCTCTGCTGTAGCACAATAGGCGTGCTGAAGGAAAACAACATGCCCTTCTCTCTAGCTCTCACGTTCTCGCGCTTTCCTTCCCTTTCTCCATTCCTCACTCACCAGCTCTCTCGCTGCCTTTCCCCCTCGCTCCCTCGCTCTAAACGATATTCATATTTTCCTGGCACAGGGTGAGTCAAAACATGACCCAATAAGGATTTCTGCGGTAATTGCAGCCAATTTTTGTTTTTCTGAGCTGTCTCATTCTGCGGATAATTTTAGCCCGCTAGCACTCGGGGCCTGTGCACGAGCTGTTAACAGCAAGACGAAGACAGCAGAGGTTGACAGTGTCGTGCAAAAATAAATAAATAAATAAATAAATAATAAATAAATGTAATCTGTGTCCGTTGCTCCAGTTTAAAGGATAAAAGACGCGTGCGATAAGGTGGCAGCTGATAAATGAAAAATAAAAAATACAGAGAATACAGAGGAGGGAGAGAGAGCGAGAGAAAGAGAGGGATGGAGGCACGCTTCTCATGGGAGCTCGACACTTTGCCAAAACCTGAGGGTGGGACTGAGCGGGAAAGAATAACAGAAGAAAGATCTCTGGTGTTCTAAGGAAGTGTGTTCCTTTTGGTTGAGAGAAGCAAGGACTTGGCGCATTTGATGTTGCAGTGTTAAGCCAAGTTTGATGTCTTTAAGTACAGAAAAGCCCCAGATTATGAGACACATATTGATCTTAACTCTCAAAACACTGATACGTGTAGAGGTCGTCCTTTGAAACAAAGATCAAAGGCTCAGCGCGGTGAAAGAACCGAGGCACACCATCCGAAAACAACACTGTAAACAGGCCACATAGCCTGATAATTTACTAAACGATATATATATATATATATACAGGGGTTGGACAATGAAACTGAAACACCTGGTTTTAGACCACAATCATTTATTAGTATGGTGTAGGGCCTCCTTTTGCGGCCAATACAGCATCAGTTCGTCTTGGGAATGACATATACAAGTCCTGCACAGTGGTCAGAGGGATTTTAAGCCATTCTCCTTGCAGGGTAGTGGCCAGGTCACTACGTGATGCTGGTGGAGGTTCGCCCTTCTTGGTGGTATGCTGACATTACCCTGGATACCGTGGCTCTTGATACATCACACATGATGTATGATCACAGATGCGCCAACAAGACGTGCACCAACAGTTTGTCCTCTTTTGAACTCTGGTATGTCACCCATAATGTTGTGTGCATTGCAGTATTTTGAGCAGAACTGTGCTCTTACCTGCTAACTGAACCTTCACACTCTGCTCTTACTGGTGCAATGTGCAATTAATGAAGATTGGCCACCAGGCTGGTCCAATTTAGCCATGAGACCTCCCATACTAAAATGACAGGTGTTTCAGTTTCATTGTCCAACCCCTGTATATATATAAACTGCAGTGCATGTTGTTGCACATTACAAAGCAATGACTTTGATAACCCTTCAAGGCTTCCAGAAAGGGTTCCTTGGTTCCTGGCTTCCTGGGAACCTAGTTTTATGGGACCAGACACTACAGTATATCATAATGAGAATGTCTGGAGAGTTATTAGACTTATTAGAATGGGAACTAACATGAACGTGCTAAATATCGATACTTCCGGTCCTGCCGTTTACTTTTAAGAATTCATCCTGTCACCAGAATATCAATATCACTTAATTATGTACACTCACCGTCCGAACCTGCACCCAGAAGGAATCAACCGACAGGAATGAAACTTGGTGGGTAGGTTTGACATTGTGAGACTTGCTAATGATTCAAGTAGCACACTTGGCTGTGCATGTGACGTAAGCAAGGATGGTTCTTATTGCTGTACCTGAATAACTTAACAGCCCAATTGTGGACATGCCCTCCACAAGTCATCATGTTAGTGCCAGCATCATTGGTAGACTACATGCATACAGACTGCTATTGGAACGACTGCCTTTAACCCCAAGCCACCAAAGCAATCGTCATCTTCAGTCACCAGTTCCACTTTTAACTTTTAGACAACTAATGACTCCATGTATGGAGGCACCGTGGTCAGCACTAGGATGAACGGTTCACTGTCATGCGTCTACACCCACCTGGTGTCACTGCACCTCCAACCCTACCACACAATCTAAAGGAACTGTGTGAGAACATTCAAGCTGCATGGGATGGATTATCACCACTAGGAAACTCCAAGCCGACTCCCATCTCCACCTGGCATATAGTGTTACCAAACATGGCGGCCCGACACCATACTATGAGACACTATTTCTGTATGTGTAGCTCAATAAATATTATTCATATCAGTCTAAATGCATCATCATTTATTGTTCCTGGTCTCCTTTATCTTCCCTACCAATAGCACTGCAATCCGACACGTCCTTCTAGGTGCAGCTCCGAGGATATTAAGTCTGCACACTTGCATTCACATGGAATGGTCTATATACAGCATTTCGAAACGAAACCCTTCATATGGAAAATTACATTCGTAATTCCACACAACTAACATCCACATGTAGATCATTGTTAGATTTTCTTTTCTCTGCCATCAACACTTCAGACAGAACATTTACCAGAACACCTCTATACACACACACTCTCAGACAAGGCAATTCCAAAATGTCCGCCACGAATACCCCCATCATTTATCATTGTTGATCTATCCCGAATCCTCGGTGATGCATCCTTCTCAGACACGCTTGACTGCCCACGCGGCTGCCATGGTGCCTCCCCCCACCCCTCTCCCTCTTTCTTTCCCTCTCTCCCTCTTTCAGATTCTCTGTCTCCAGGCCTTATGGCGACGGACATGAAGTAAATATTTGGCAGCCGAGAGGTGCGGTAGAATCCTCAGCCGTGCTCCTGATTGGGACAGGCAGAGAGGAAGATGCGCTCCAGAGGTGCGTGTGCCCAATGTGCCCCTGAGTCATCTGACTCCCCGGCAGACCGTCAGCGCCGATTAGCTGCATCCCGCTTCGCTCGAGCCCGGGCAATGGAACATCATTAAAGCCAAGACGCCCTCTTCCACCCCGACAGCGAGATTCAAACACATCCTGGCCAAGAGTACAGAATCTCCACAGACTCATTCCTACTGTACTAAGTGTTTTGGAATGGGCCCAAAGAACAGACAGGGCTTCCACAGCTTTGCGTAGACAAAACTTTTCCAAGACAAAGCAAGATCCATTTTCCTATTCCTCTGTCCAGTGACCACAACTTCAGTTAACTCGGGAATAGTGTTGTAGCTGCCTCTCTACAGTGCAGTGAACTTCAACTGGACTGGTATGATAGATGGAAATAACAATTTACATTTTTCAAGTCAAGCTCAAATTTAAATAAGCCTCATATTAAACACTGATATATATATATATATATATATATATATATATATATATATATATATATATATTCCTTCAACATGCCTCACCATGCACCAGCAGTTACCCTTAATAATCAGGACCCCCAACAGTCCACCACAGAGCAGGTATTATGAGGGTGGTGGATCATTCTCAGCACTGCAGTTTGTGGTGTGCTGGTGTGAGTGGATCAGACACAGTAATGCTGGACTGAGAATAATCCACCAGCTACAGTGTCCTATGGGCAGCATCCTGTGACCACTGATGAAGTACTAGAGGATGACCACCACTGCACTGTGCAGCAGTAGATGAGCTATCGTCTCTGACTGTACATCTACAAGTTGGACCAGCAA
The DNA here is from genome assembly GCA_024036415.1 of Prochilodus magdalenae. NCBI lineage: Eukaryota > Metazoa > Chordata > Actinopteri > Characiformes > Prochilodontidae > Prochilodus > Prochilodus magdalenae. Next base: position 295,839 of record JAMWET010000628.1, on the reverse strand, counting down.
AGTAGGAGTGTCTAATGGAGTGGACAGTGAGTGGACACAGTGTATAAACACTCCAGCAGCACTGCTGTCTCTGATTCACTCACAGCAGCAACACACACACTAACACACCAACACCACGTCACTGTCATCAAATAACACCAGCTCTGTGGTGGCCCTATGGGGGTCTTTACCATTAAACAACAGCATGTACAGAGAAACAGATGGACTACTATTTGTTCTGTAATTGTAGAGAGTGCTCCTATATGGTACATGGAGCTGATATGTATATACATATTTACATGTACACCAATAATTTGTTTAGAGTACTAAGCAAATGTACATATTTGAAGGCGAGAAAGCTGAGAAGATGCACGTGCTTCCTCAAAGACATAAAGCCAGCCAGCACATATTTTTAAACTATCAATAGGGCAACGTCTTTGGAAAGCTCACCACTGTTGGAAGGGAGCACTACATGCCAATAGTGTTATGTCAACTAACAGATGCCCATATTGGCTAGCATCTTGCAGAGTGACGGGGATGAAGAAGCCAGATCTGTTTCACATTAAGACCAAACCCTTGAATTGTGTCACTTCACTCAGTTTTAGCTGGGTGGCTGTGGCATCACCGACTGATCCTCTGATGTCTTTCAAAATTTGGACCTTGGAGCCTTAACATTCTCTCTCTCTCTCACTCACTCAGTCACTCACTCACTCAGTCACTCACTCAGTCACTCACTCACTCAGTCACTCAGTCACTCAGTCACTCAGTCACTCAGTCACTCACTCAGTCACTCAGTCACTCACTCACTCAGTCACTCACTCACTCAGTCACTCACTCAGTCACTCACTCAGTCACTCACTCAGTCACTCACTCAGTCACTCACTCAGTCACTCACTCAGTCACTCAGTCACTCACTCACTCAGTCACTCAGTCACTTACTCACTCACTCAGTCACTCACTCACTCATCTTCTAATCCACTTTATCCCTCTGGGTAGCGGAGAGTAATAGAGCCTATCCCAGCATTTAATGGGTGCAAGGCAGGAAACACCCTGGACAGGCTGTAAGTCAGTAGTAGAGCAGACTCACATTCATTCACTCACACATACACACTCTAATCTAACGACAATCTACCTTCTTTAGTTCACCCAACTGCATGTCTTTGGACTGTGGGAGGAAACAGACATGGGGAGAACATGCAAACTCCACACAGAAAGGAGCACACAGAAAAGAGTGGATCGGACAACGCTGTGTCACTCCTGGACTGAGAATAGTCCACCTGTCACAACTATCACTATGGACAGTGTCCGGTGACCACTGATGAAGGACTAGAGGATGACCAAGGCTAGAGCCTATGCCAGCATTCACTGGGTGGAAGGCAGGAAACACCCTGGACAGGCTGCAAGTCAATAGCAGGGCAGACCCACAGACATAGACATTCATTCAGTCACACACACTCACTTCTAACGTCAATTTAGCATCTCCAGTTCCCCTGACTGCATGTCTTTGGACTATGGGAGGAAACCAGAGCACCCAGAGGAACCCCACGCAGATGGAACGCAGGGAGAACATGCAAACTCCACACAGAAAGAGTCTGGACACCTCCTCTGCCCTATCTAGCTGTGAGACAACAGCACTACCCACTGTCACCGTGCCAACCACATTAAACCAAGCAATCCTACATGATCCATAATAATTTCTCACCAGAGACAAGAAAATAAAATGTCACAATGTTTTCCCAAAATTCCAGCCAATCTTACCACAATCAATGATGCCTGCAGGCGTGGAAACGCGATTTGAAAATTCACTGACTTTTCCAGGATTTCCAGCACCGTGGGAACCCTGAGGAGCAGATCGATAGCGCATGAAGCCAGTGGTTCACCGCAGGTCTCTGAGAGACAATGAAGACTGCAACTTGAACTGCTATGCTCTGCGAAACAATTATTGATATCCTGCGGAAGACACACTCATCGTCTCCTCCGAGAGCCATGTCTTTGACAGCAAGCTGTTTGCAATTATGAATAATACTCTTACTATATCGCTTATCCCAATCCCCGAGTCCCATATCACAATAAAGAGAAGTCTGGATTTCTCAGCAGGCTGTAGCCGACGACGGTGACATTTGACAGTCTGACATTTCAACTGCAAGATCACATGAGCTGTGTAACCACATGTGCTTTTGTTGCAGTCTCTCAGGAGTTCAGCAGGGGTGTCAATGTTATCCATATGACCCATACCACAGTACAGTGGAGCCCCTGGACTTGTCTGTGGACTGGTCTTCTATTGGTGGTTGGGTTTTATTTGTATAATCCTTTGCAGATAGATTGGAGATGTTCAGCTAGCATTTAGCAGTCTTCATTAAAGATTACACCTATTAAATATTGTCCTGCACTTCTAATCTTCAGAGAACCTTTTAGTGCTGTTTCCACAGTAACACATCTTATTTCTGACTGTGGGTTAATAAGCTGATGATAGTTGGATCAGGTGTGGGAGAAGCAGCGTAAACACTAAAGTGAAAACACTAAAACGAGTAGTGGGCCTCCAAGACCAAGGTTGGGAAATCACTCTATTTCTGCCTTGTTTAGATAAATTACAGTATTGTTCATGGATGTTGCAAAAAAATACATAATATGATATAAAATATTCAAATGTATTAAACTTAACCTGATTGGGTCATCTCTACCAATTGGTAGAGCTTAGTTAGGCTAAATGAATATACTAGATACACAAGAATAGTCTTTCAATAGATACACCGTGCAACAGAATGATGTAACTTTATACAACAACAAAAAAAACTTTATTGAAGGTAAAATATTTTTTGCCTTCTAAACTAAACAGCCTAAAAGTTTCTTGATGCTTAAGGTATCTATGCCATGCTAATGTAAAATAAAAATGCTTTATTATTATTGTCCCAAACAAACAAAAATCCAAAATAAATGATAAAATTAACCATATTCATGTAATTTCTTATTCATTTTGAGGATGTTGAAGTGTTAAAAAAGACAAAAAAATACAAATATATATATATATATATATATATATATATATATATATATATATATATATATATATATATATATATATATATATATATTGATATATTCATGTTTTTAATTACAGTTAGCCAGGATTTAAATACAAATGCATCTGAGGATGCCACAATTTCTAAATGAAAGGAAACCATTATTTACTTTTTGATCTCACACATCACAGCCAAAACCTCACTAAGAGCACTGAGAGTCAGAAACATCTGCGGCTGGCATCCGATGGCACAGCAGCAGATGGAAATTAATTGAGGAGCATTAACAATTTAGCTAACATTACTAAGAAATCACATGAGAAATCATAGCTGAAATATTCAGAGAATATTTAACCCCCGGCTGCAAAAATAACTACACTGAAATGGCATCGCATGCATATTCATAGCTTGTAATGGATGTTAGCAACAAACTAGCACTGCCTTTCAAAGCTTAAGGGCAGCTCAAAATAATTCAAGTAAACACTTCATAAACACTGAGTTTATTCTAAAGAAAGGTGCATGTGTTCCCTGGTGTCTTGAAATAACATAAATAGAAAGCTGTTGAGATCTTGCCAGTTGTGAAACTGAATAAACAACTAATGAAGGTACTACCTTGGGAACAGCACCAAACCCCACATTTTATCCCAGTGTTTTGATGTTAGCACTCATCAGCACTACAAGCTTTCAGCAGTCTTAACTACCTTTGGGATGAAGGAGTTTCAGTATGTGCTTTTAACAACAGTTTAAAACTTCAAAATGATTTAAACTCAAACATTAATACCAAACCAAACGTCTAAACCAGCATTAACCCATAAGAGCCCACAGTGACGTATGTGTCACAAGTCTGTGAAGTTCTTTATACAGCTTCATCCTTCACCTGAACACATGGAGTCCCTGAGTGACCTATACCCAACATCCTGGATGCAGTCACATGACAGTTGGTGAACATATGACCTCATTTAGAAAATGGTGATGTGCTTGGTTAGTGCAGTTAGAGACAAAACCAGCTCATTTTACAGTCTTGTTTTTGTACCTATAAGATTCCGATCCATTTAGGAGCTCTAATGTTCATATACCCATATTCTATATCACATATACCCATATCCTATATTACATATAACCATATACTATATTACATATACCCATATCTTATATTACACATACCCATATTCTATATTACATATACCCATATCCTATATTACACATACCCATATTCTATATTACACACACCCATATTCTATATTGCATATACCCATATTCTATATTACATATACCTATATTCTATATTACATATACCCATATTCTATATTACACATACCCATATTCTATATTGCATATACCCATATTCTATATTACATATACTCATATTCAATATTACATATACCCATCTCCTATATTACATAAACCCATATTCTATATTACATATACCCACATTCTATTGTACATATACCCATATTCTATACTACATATACCATATTCTATATTACATATACCCATATTCTATATTACATATACCCATATTCTATATTACATATACCCATATTCTATATTACATATACCCATATTCTATATTACATATACCCATTCTGATGCCATTTCTAGAACACCATGATGGAATACCAGTTATGAAATCGTTGTTGTTGTGACATATGCTACCGGTAATATGACCCCATAATACTTACAGAGGACGCCATGTGACCTCTTTGTCACAATAAGACTGATCTTTTATGATCTTATAACTGACCTTTATTATTTTTCCCTAAGGGGAAACTGGTCTGGGCTCTTATGGGTTAAGCTGCGTGTTGCACAACATGCCACATTAAAAAAATAGAGGTATATATTTGGTTCTTGACTTGAATGTACTCTTGATCGCTTAAGGTTCGGTACCTCTTTACTTTACAGATCGGTAGTTAGGATGTAATGATATGGTAATTTTACGGTAACAAATTGTATTTAATTCTCAATTAAATGCCAATAATGAATAATGTTACTAGAAAATAACTCAGAAATTGTAGTGAGTGTTAATATGGCCTTCACGAGATGGTTAAATAATGGTGACAAGTTGTACTTACTTTAAAATGACCTGCTGATTTTACAGTTCTTCATGCATAATAAGTGAGCAGCTGTAGTGGTAACACGGCAGTGATGTAATAGAATAGATTTACCTACTCTGTCTACAGATGGGCCTACGTGTAAAGCACAAGACCATTTTCAACTGATGTTATGACCTCACGGGAGGAATGTGGAAATAAGTATGACTGTATTTTACGACTCTAATAACATTTGGATTCACTGTACTTACTGCCTGTAACTCCCACTGTGTCTGACCCTTTAAATACAGAACAGGTAAGTAATAAAACAGAGAGAAGTGGATTAGTTTTTAACAGCACTTATACCAGGTAATTACAGAAGACCTACATCATGGATTTTGGGTTAATAACTCTAATAACATTATATACCTGCAGTCATTAGTCATTATCCTCTCTTAATGTTCATTAAGAGCTATAAAAAAGTGGGTTAATTTAGGCAAATAAAACTTGTTGGTTGTTTTTTTATTATTTTATTGCTACATACTAATACAATGACTATCTGTTTATTTATTAATGACTAGAAAATGTGTGTGTAATATTTCAAGATTCAAGAGATTTGTCATGTACACAGCATAACAAGCAGTTACAATGTACAATGAAATTCTTACTTTGCAGTTCCTCCATTTCCGACAGTATCAATATAAAAGGAGAGAGAAAAATAAGAAGTATAATATATACAGGGGTTGGACAACGAAACTGGAACACCTGTCATTTTAGTGTGGGAGGTCTCATGGCTAAATTGGACCAGCCTGGGACAAATTGTTGGTGCACGTCTTGCTCGCGCATCTGTGACCAAGACAGCAAGTCTTTGTGATGTATCAAGAGCCACGGTATCCAGGGTAATGTCAGCATACCACCAAGAAGGACGAACCTCCACCAGCATCACGTAGTGACCTGGCCACTATCCTGCAAGAAGAATGGCTTAAAATCCCTCTGACCACTGTGCAGGACTTGTATATGTCATTCCCAAGACGAACTGACGCTGTATTGGCCGCAAAAGGAGGCCCTACACCATACTAATAAATGATTGTGGTCTAAAACCAGGTGTTTCAGTTTCATTGTCCAACCACTGTATGTACACTAAGTAAAGAAAAACACTAAGTAAAGAAATGGAGAGTACAGTACTGTATGGATGCAAGTAAAGTGCAAGGGAAGGGAAGTACTTGTTACCATTGTGTTCCTATACCATTACGTCCTTGTTACCACAACAACTGCTCACTTATTATACATGAAGAACTATAAAATAAATTAAGAAGGGAGTTTATAGGTAAGTACAGCTTGTTACCATTGTTCCACCATTTCATAACGGCCTAGTTAACGCTCAATAAAGTTTACGATATATTATTTAATAATAACTAGGAAATAGGCATTGAATTAATGATTAAATACAATTTGTTACCGTAATATAACCATATCATTACATGCTTATTACTGTTCTGTAAAGTAAAGGTTATTTCAACTTTAAACTAGCACTTTACACTTGTATATCTCTTTTATTAACATTGTTCTTCAAACAATCCTCTATTTCCAGGGACTCTGGTGTGGTTGCTCTATGGCAGGGATGTTTGATTTAACCTGCCAAAGAATTACACAACTGCCACTGACAGCAATGCTGACGTAATATCACATATATAGTCTAGTAGTAACAAGCTAAGTGAGCATAGCAGGTGGTAGTACACAGAGTAGAAGAGATTTAGAGGCCACCAGGACAAAGAATATCATATGATTTAATTAAAAGGCAAAAGGAAAGGACATAAAAAGGGATTTCTGCATATACAGTAGTATTCGAATGTCTGGGGAGAAGGAAAGACAAGAAAATCACAGCAACCTTCAAACTCAGCATGACATATTTGTGCTAACATGGAAGCTTAAGATGTGCGTAAACTAACAATTGGACTTTTATTATTTTTGGAAGGTTTTCAGGTCTTACTGGACTCCGTAGGCCTTAATCCAAATCACTGTCATATATCGTCACTGTCCAAAGAAAAACAGGTATCTCCAAAATGACAACTTTACAGGAGAGGCCAAAAACCCCATTTAGTTTGAATGGAAGTCAATGGAACCAGACATCTTTCCAAGAAGTATTGGGTCATTTCTGTTGGTCCATTCCTCATGAAATCTCCACACAGTGTAAACAGCAGCTCATGTGATCAAATGAAGCATAAAAGTAAAAATCAACAAAAATGGAGATACATGTTTTTCTTTGGACAGTCACGATATACACTACCCGAGTGTAATAAATGATGTGACCTATACGTGACTCTCAGGATGTTATCAGCAGCCATGGGCTCATTTAAGAAGCTGAAGAGCTGAAACTAAAGAGAACTGAATCTTACAAAGCAAAAGACTATCAAACACATCTAAACACTTCACATATGAAATATGAAATACACGAAATGGGAGTTAAGGAGAACGGTTAAAGTCAAGATAAGATCTGCAATACACTGAAAATCTCTATAAAAGGTTTTAGGTACTTCACATATGCAGAGCAAAACTCCCACATCGATTACGGCATTTATTATATATATATATATATATATATATATATATATATATATATATATATGTATTATATATTATATATATATATATAATATAATAAATGCCGTAATTTAATATATATATATATATATTATATATATATATTAAATATTACAGGTAGGCCGATGTTTTGTTATTGTATTGGTGTAGCACAGCATAGTCACCCAGACCGGAATTCAAACCCCAGTCTCCCACGTGTGGTGGTGGCTCCCTGGCGGGTAGTGGTCTGCTGAGCTACACTACCCACCACAGGTCAAGGATCTGCAGTAAGATCTGGCTGACCCAGGAATAGTGTTGCACTGGTTCACTGTGGAGCTTTGTTGGACAAACACTGTCTACTGGGAGGGGTTCATCAGAAGGTGCCTTTAACCGTGATCCTAACCATCACTCTGCTCTGCTCTGGGTTTTCTATTTCCCGCTCCTTGCTCGCTCCTTGCTCGCTCCTTGCTCGCTCCTTGCTCCGTGTCTGTTCCTCATAATCTTATTTCTAATGAACAACTTGCTAAACGTTCTGTGCTACACAGGCGTTTTCCGGAAGATTCAGGTTTGGAGTGACAGCCCGTCACAAGCTAGACAACGACAGATGTGATGCGAACACCATCTCCTTTAGCGGTATTCCATCCAAACGGATGACACAAAACGGAGAGATTGAGAGTGTAATATTTGTAGATGTTCATTGTGATCGGTGAGAGATTCCAGTGTGCAGGTCTATTGAACAGCCCCGCAGCACAGATGCTGTGTATGAACGCTTGTCGCGTGCAAGCTGTAGCCGTCACTGCCGCATCACTCAAGTCACGCAGAGGTAGTCAGCGTGGAGGGAAGAGAGCTGTCTGGCTAGCAGGATGGAGCAGCACTGGAGCTGTTTGGGAGCTAGAAAGAAGCTTTGACTTTCTGAAAAGCTTTTCCATACTCCAACCCCAAGCCCATCACTCCACTCCCACTCTGCACCGCTCACATGCTCTGAAGGGAACAAGCGTTATGGAAATTGTTTAGGGATAGAGCGAAGGATTGTACAAAATATCGACAAATAGCAGAAGTGAATGTCTCACGGTCAGGAAAGAAGCTGGAAAAGAAGATCTGGATGTTGAACAGACTGAAAATCAAGCACAGCCAAAATGGGTTTTAATGGACACTGACTAAAAGGTCCATAAAGGTGCGTCCAAAGGTGACCATACTGCTGGACATGCCATGTTTCCCCACTATGTTCTTCTATTCGCTGCATTCAGATAATAATTTTAAACTGTGTATTAAAAAAAAAAATCTTAACACTAACAACTTGATAGCCACAGGTTTTGTCCCGCAGGCTCTTGGCCCAGTACAAACACTTTTATACTCTGGGCCCCAAGACAATGAAATGTTGGCACTCCTGTTCTAAGTCCAAAGACTCCTGGCACCTTTAGGTTTAAAGAGGAGCCATTATGCTGCTTTTTCATCGTCTAGTAGAATAGATTTATAGAATTCAACGTTTCAGAAACACAATATTGTTCTCATACTTTTTGAGCATGATACATCTGTTTGAGCTCCTGTGCTTTTAAGCCCCGCCTCCCAGTGAGTTCAGTGTGTTTTGATTGTTCGGCTTACCCACTCTGTTCTGACATGTCAACTGCTAGAATGGCATCCTGCTAAAAGTTCTGCACCCACACTGCTATGGCTATCTTACACTAGCGCTGGTTCTGCTATATCAGTTTGAGTCAGAGTCCGATCCTGGAAGTTTGGTAGAACGAGTTGGTTGACCAGATCCACCTTTGCAAGCTAGACTGGAGAAGGACGTTTCAGAGTGGTCAGTTTTATCGTTTTAGCTCCCTGTGTGTGGTGTAAGGGGGTGTGCCAAGCTTGCCGGTAGGCGGGCAATATGGATTGTTACAAGGTGACATCACCTTGTAACAGAGAAAAGGGTTGGAATTGTAATGAGGCATTTCAGGCATCTTAGAAAGATGGCTTCTGTGGGAGACAGTTTCTCCCGCTTGCCTGTATTTAGGGTTTTAGGACTGTCTAAATAGACTAGGGCTTCATAACACACAAAAAGGAAAACCGGAAAATACAAATCATCTCAGTAAGAGGAAGCCAAAAACTAAACATTTTTACATGCCAGCAGACACACCTAACACTGAATATTATAACATCCCAGCAGAATATTATAACATCCCAGCAGACATACCTAACATTGAATACTATAACATTCCAGCAGACATACCTAACACTGAATATTATAACATCCCAGCAGAATATTATAACATCCCAGCAGACACACCTAACACTGAATACTATAGCATCCCAGCAGACATACCTAACACTGAATATTATAACATCCCAGCAGACATACCCTACACTGAATACTATAACATCCCAGCAGACATACCTAACACTGAATATTATAACATCCCAGCAGAATATTATAACATCCCAGCAGACATACCTAACATTAAATACTATAACATCCCAGCAGACATACCTAACACTGAATATTATAACATCCCAGCAGAATATTATAACATCCCAGCAGACACACCTAACACTGAATACTATAACATCCCAGCAGACATACCTAACATTGAATACTATAACATCCCAGCAGACATACCTAACACTGAATATTATAACATCCCAGCAGAATATTATAACATCCCAGCAGACACACCTAACACTGAATACTATAACATCCCAGCAGACATACCTAACACTGAATATTATAACATCCCAGCAGACATACCTAACATTGAATATTATAACATCCCAGCAGACATACCTAACACTGAATACTATAACATCCCAGCAGACATACCTAACACTGAATATTATAACATCCCAGCAGAATATTATAACATCCCAGCAGACATACCTAACACTAAATATTATAACATCCCAGCAGACACACCTAACACTGAATATTATAACATCCCAGCAGACACACCTAACACTGAATATTATAACATCCCAGCAGACATACCTAACACTGAATATTATAACATCCCAGCAGACATACCCTACACTGAATACTATAACATCCCAGCAGACATACCTAACACTGAATATTATAACATCCCAGCAGAATATTATAACATCCCAGCAGACATACCTAACATTAAATACTATAACATCCCAGCAGACATACCTAACACTGAATATTATAACATCCCAGCAGAATATTATAACATCCCAGCAGACACACCTAACACTGAATACTATAACATCCCAGCAGACATACCTAACATTGAATACTATAACATCCCAGCAGACATACCTAACACTGAATATTATAACATCCCAGCAGAATATTATAACATCCCAGCAGACACACCTAACACTGAATACTATAACATCCCAGCAGACATACCTAACACTGAATATTATAACATCCCAGCAGAATATTATAACATCCCAGCAGACATACCTAACATTGAATATTATAACATCCCAGCAGACATACCTAACACTGAATACTATAACATCCCAGCAGACATACCTAACACTGAATATTATAACATCCCAGCAGAATTTTATAACATCCCAGCAGACATACCTAACACTAAATATTATAACATCCCAGCAGACACACCTAACACTGAATATTATAACATCCCAGCAGACACACCTAACACTGAATATTATAACATCCCAGCAGACATACCTAACACTGAATATTATAACATCCCAGCAGACATACCTAACACTGAATATTATAACATCCCAGCAGACATAACTAACACTGAATATTATAACATCCCAGCAGACATACCTAACACTGAATATTATAACATCCCAGCAGACATACCTAACACTGAATATTATAACATCCCAGCAGAATATTATAACATCCCAGCAGACATACCTAACATTGAATATTATAACATCCCAGCAGACATACCTAACACTGAATATTATAACATCCAAGCAGACATAACTAACACTGAATATTATAACATCCCAGCAGACATACCTAACACTGAATATTATAACATCCCAGCAGACATACCTAACACTGAATATTATAACATCCCAGCAGACATACCTAACACTGAATATTATAACATCCCAGCAGACATACCTAACACTGAATATTATAACATCCCAGCAGACATACCTAACACTGAATATTATAACATCCCAGCAGACATACCTAACACTGAATATTATAACATCCCAGCAGAATATTATAACATCCCAGCAGACATAACTAACACTGAATATTATAACATCCAAGCAGACATACCTAACACTGAATATTATAACATCCCAGCAGACATACCTAACACTGAATATTATAACATCCCAGCAGACATACCTAAACACTGAACATTTTAACATCCCAGCAGACATACCTAACACTGAATATTATAACATCCCAGCAGACATACCTAACACTGAATACTATAACATCCCAGCAGACATACCTAACACTGAACATTATAACATCTCAGCAGACATACCTAACACTGAATATTATAACATCCCAGCAGACATAACTAACACTGAATATTATAACATCCCAGCAGACATACCTAACACTGAATATTATAACATCCCAGCAGACATACCTAACACTGAATATTATAACATCCCAGCAGACATACCTAACACTGAATATTATAACATCCCAGCAGACATACCTAACACTGAATATTATAACATCCCAGCAGAATATTATAACATCCCAGCAGACATACCTAACACTGAATACTATAACATCCCAGCAGACATAACTAACACTGAATATTATAACATCTAAAACATTGAATATTTATAACATCAGCAGACATACCTAACACTGAATATTATAACATCCAGCAGACATAACTAACACTGAATATTATAACATCCATACCTAGCAGACATACCTAACACTGAATATTATATAACATCCCAGCAGAATATTATAACATCCCAGCAGACATACTGAATAATTTATAACATCCCAGCAGACATTAACCTAACACTGAATATTATAAACATCCCAGCAACATACCTAACACTGAATATTATAACATCCCAGCAGACATACCTAACACTGAATATTATAACATCCCAGCAGAATATTATAACATCCCAGCACATACCTAACACTGAATATTATAACATCCCAGCAGACATAACTAACACTGAATATTATAAAATCCCAGCATGACAGAATAATACTATAAACATCCCAGCATAGACCTACACTAACATCCCACACTGAATATTATAACATCCCAGCAGACATACCTAACACTGAATATTATAACATCCCAGCAGACATACCTAACACTGAATATTATAACATCCCAGCAGACATACCTAACACTGAATATTATAACATCCCAGCAGACATACCAACACTGAACATTTTAACATCCCAGCAGACATACCTAACACTGAACATTATAACATCTCAGCAGACACACCTAAACACTGAACATTTTAACATCCCAGCAGACATACCAACAAAGCCCAAAACAACTTGAATACATTAGCAATGAAAATACATCCCTGCTAACATGTCTCCTGCATTCACAGAGAGTGCCTCCCTCCACGCTGGTCACCATCTTATCATGACGTTGTAAAATTGGGCTTTGCCTTTCTGTAGAGTAGAAGCCGGAAAAAGTGGGCACGTGTATGTGTGTGCTCAGAAGCTCCTCTGCCATTTGGGCTGAATGCTTGAAGCTGAATAGAAACTGGAAGACGTCAGTGTGCTCCGGTGTGACTCACAGTGGAGGAATAAGACGTTAATGTGGGTTTAGCCCCAAGCAGATGGTGCTAGCATTGAAGCTAAGGAGAAAAAGTCCCACTCTGGTTCTCATCTACATTCAGGAACTAGAGAAAGATAATGGCGTCATTAAATACGTAATTGTTCAGTGCAACTTACTCTTCTTTCTTTTCAGTGTTTTTTCACCATTGTCGACTGAATAATTTCGGTTTCCGAACATTCGTGCATCCCTATTAGAAAGCATTGATAAGAAAGTGATTAATGTTATGATTTATTTATGAATGCAGTTTTGTCCTACCGTATGAAAACACAATAGAGGAAATCTAACCGTATAATATTCCAGTACTGGTAAAACGTAAGTCCCCAACTTATTCAGGCACTGTGAATACAATCACAGTCGAACCGATGTTCTCATTGTCCTGAGTGTTATCACAGTTTGATCCTGTTTAAAGCAAAACAAGAAAAACACATTTTTTTAAGTTTGAGAGCCCAAAGTCCCGCTGCAGGCTGCACGTTCGAATGTGCATCTGGTTTTTACGAGGTGATTAAACTCCATTTTTAGCCAAACGCTTAGGGCGGAATTCTCAAACACGTTCTCGTGGCAGTAAGGTGACCCAAAGGTCAGCATTTAAAAATGACATTAAAAACCCTAGTTAGTGGCATTGCTCCAAGGAACTTTAATGACTTTCAATTAAGGGCAAGAAATAAAAGGCAGGAGGTGTGACTGGTCTAATTTCAGGCTATCCTTCAAGGGACAACATGGAATGGCCCTTGCCAAGCAAAAGTGGGGGGCAGAAATTCTGACTCATCTTGAGATCATCACTGTCGTATCAAAACCTCATAACGCTGGAGATTTTCTTTTGGAAAATATCAGCTGCTCTGTCTGTTGTCCGAACATTCCATGGTAGAAGTGGTCCGGAATTACTGGTAATAAAACGTTTTATTGATTTTACTTGGCAACCTGTTCCTGTAAGGTTGCCATTCAGAACATGCAAGGTCTTTGTTAATACAGTCCACCTAAAACAATACCAACAGTAACACGATGTTTCTGTTTTTCCACTGTTTTAAAAAATCCCCCGTGGGATCCCTATTGCACTGGTACATGAAACTAATCCAGTACGGTGGAATCCACCACGTTCCTTTGCAGCAAAGCTTTCATCAGATGTTTATGACGCACAGCCTTCTCCACCATGCCAAGCTCACAACATGAGAAAGGAATGTTCACCAACGCGTGAGGCTAGATCGTTCCATATAAGGATATTACTGGCCATTTCTGTTATTAATTGTTCACATTTATCCTCTTTGGGGTCCTTGTGAGTGTCTTTAGACAAATATTACTACTGACATCTACCGCTACCATACAAACGCATATTTACATCTTGGTTTACTCCATCACGTGAAAAACAAACAATCTACTTCACCTCTACTTTACTTTATTAAAGTGTCATAGCTCTGATAACTCTGATCGTTTAATAATATTGAATGAAATATGAATAATAATAAAAAAAAAGGAACCTGGAAAAAACATTAATGCCAAGCTTGTATGGTCAGGTCAAATCTTCACACAAACATATATATTATATATATATTAAATAAATGAAATTTTGCACCATTAGAAAACACAATCTGCACTTGTGTATATATATATATATATATATATAAATATATGTATATATATATAGCTATAATATATATATACATACACACAAGGTTGCAGATTGTGTTTTTCTAAAAGTGCAAAATTTCAATTTAAATTAATATATCTATAGATTAGTATATTATCTATATAATATATATATATATATAGTATTTATTTTTTGCACTATATATGAAACGAATCCAGTACAGTGGAATCCACGTTCCTTTGCAGCAAAGCTTCCATCAGATGTTTATGATGCACACATATATATATATATATATATATATATATGTACAAGTGCAGATTGTGTTTTCTAATGGTGCAAAATTTCATTTAATTTTATTTTATTTTATTTTATTTTATGTAAAAAAGAATTTATTTATTATCATAAAAAATTTTTGATATGGTGAACATACGTATTCAAAAGTTTGGAATTTTTTATTATTATTAATGTTTTGTTATGAATTAAATTGCTACAAGACAGACGTGAGTTCAATTTGTTAGTAAGTGACATAAAATACACTGTGATATTGTAATTTACAGAGTCATAATATTTATATGATATAATTATAATTCTTTCTTGATATGTTATTTGTTTTGCAGGAGACTTTCTGGGTGTTATTCTTTTTCATAACTTCATTCTGAATGTGTGTGCTTCCTAATCATGAGTTCTATTTGTGCTCCAGTGACTTTAATCCGTTCATCGTGAGTATATACTGTGATATACTGTACATATCTAAGGTATCTTAAGAAGCCTTGAACACTAATTGATCGAACACCTCATTACTTTCAGAGCACTGTGAACAGACATGGCTGTCCTATTTCTTTTTAGACGTGCGTGACTGCGATTATAGCCTCTATGAATGTTTACTGCGCGTCTGCAAGACAGATCAATGCAAGCGGTCAATCCCGCTTGATCTACGATTGGGCAACATCGCAATACGTCTTCTCAGTGCACCATCCGTAAGTCTACTGAATGCCCACGATCATGAGTCTCCAGTGAGATATTCTCCAATGAGTGCAATCAAACTAGCCTTAAATGCCAGCATGTCTGAATCGGCGGCCCTGCCAAACTGCTTGTGATTTAGCCAAATGCCAATATGTGATTGGGGATGGCGCTGGCCTGTCAGGGAGCAAAACCGGAGCAGTAAGTGTGTCAGTTGTGCTCGGCACTTCATTTCGCCATGGCGGAGATTTATGGCATGCGTTTGGCCTCATCGATCACATGGACGCATCTGCTACGCGACTGATCTCAGCAGTCATCTCCGTGCCCGCTGCCATCTCTCTTCCCGAGCTGGTTTTTATGCTGTTGATGACCTTCATCCCAATCAGACTGGAGCAGCTCTAATGCGCCAGACGGTCCGCGGCTAATGCCAATTACGTCCTCCCCAACAGCCGTGAGAAACTCTGCTGGCTTTGCAGCATGCGAGACAAAGAAGAGAGACGCATAATAAATGATCCCTATATCTAATACTCTAGTAAGGGTTTCAATGGCCAGACATCGGCATTTACTAGTGACTAGTAATATTCTCGGGTAGGGGACTAGTTAGGTAGTCCTGGAATTGTTCGTTTGGGGCAGTTTACTTTTAAAGAGCTACACATACAGAAATAGCGTCTCTCAGTATGGTGTTGGGGACACCATGTTTGCTAACCCAACATGCAGACATCTCCGTATGGAGTTGTTGAGATTCCTAACGGAGTCCTGTGGTAATCCATCCCATGCAGCTTGAATATCCTCACACAGTTCCCGCAATTGGTGCGGTAGGAGTGAAGGTGGAGTGACACCAGGCCTTCTGGACGTGCAGCGCCAGGCTTGTCATCTTGTCGCTGACCATGGTGCCTCCACACAGATTCGTTGGTTGTTGTCAACAAGACCAAAGCAGGGCCTGAAGATGACCTGCTGCCATTCTAGGTTACTCCATGAAACACTGGCAGGACACCTTTGCAGTCTTTGGAGACACTGACATGGTGTTAAGGACATTCGTCACACCTGCTTATGTGCATGGAGTCATGCAGCTGTTTGCCAGTGGTGCTGCCACTAATAGGATGACTCATGGAGGGCACCACTGCTAGGTGGATCTCCACAGGCATGGCTGTTGGGTCAGTCAGGTACAGCGATAAGGTCCATCCTTGCCTACACATCACACATCACATGTGCAGCCGAGCATGAACCTTCAGTCATTCACATGTCAAACCTACCCACCAAGTTTCGTTCCAGTCGGTTGTTTCCTTCTGGGTGCAACTATTTTTTGACGATGTGTATCTAATTCCTTATTTTATTATCGGAAGGTCAACTGGGGAGGTCAAATGCCAAAAAGAAAAAGGTGGCACATAAGAAACCCGAGTTCCTAGCTGATACATGCTAAGTTCGACTGCAGGTGAGTGTGGATCCCCGTACTTTTTAGTTTTCTAAGTTTTCCAAGTTGTTTTGCTTAGGCTACTGTTAGTTCTACTTGGGTCATTATTTCATTGGCATAACAGCACTTTCAGTGCGTCAGTATGTGTTTAGGATTATTACCGCCTGTTAGACTACTGCAAACACATCTGAGAGGGGACATACTACAGCTGACTTCACGGTGGTGGGTACCAAGTAGCTGTTATGGAAAAGACAGCCTCCAATGTTGTGCAGCATGCGGCTTGATATTTCATTATGCGTTAAATCTCTGGAAGAGCCCGGAATCTGCCAGAACAGGGAAAAAAATGACACTCTGGATAAACATAGGAAAGACTCGAAAGTAGTTTGCAGGCTGTGTAGCAGAGTTTCACTGGGCTACCATGGGATACTAGCATGGATAAGGGCAATGAGACATTAGTTTTTCCAGTTCGGTGGAATTAAACGCTGATCTAGACAAGAATCACATACTGTACTGGCAGAGCGAGTTTTGCACAGGGTCATAGTTTTAGGCGTCATGCCAGACAAAGTGGGTTTAGATGAAATACCAATAATCTGTAACCTGGGATTAAAAACAGATAGTAAGAAAGGAGATATGGCATTGCCAAAATTACTTATCAGGAGAATAGATGCACAATTAGTGGCAACCAGGAGGAATCAACCCACAGGAATGAAACTCGGTGGGTAGGTTTGACATTGTGAGACATGCGAATGATTTCTGTTCTGGGACGTAAACAATGGGACGTAAACAAGGAAGCTTAATGACCTGTACCTGACTGATCGAGTCATCTGGTCACCTTTAGTGACGAGTCCCACTTTTGTCTTAGTGAAGACGTTCAACAAATCCGTGTATGGTGGGACCGTTGTCAGTGCCAAGATATACAGTTTGTTGTCATTTGTCACACACCCAGAAGACCGGTCACTACACCTCCACCCCTACCGCACAATCTGCAGGAACTGTGTGAGAATATTCAAGCTGCTTGGGATGGATTATCACAGGACACCATTAGGAACCTCTACAACTCCATGCTGAGATGCCATACACTCCATGACGGCCTGATGCCATACTGAGAGACAGATATCTGTATGTGTAGCTCAGTAAATATCACCCATGTCAGTCAAAACGTATCATCATTTATTGTTCCTGGTAACCTTCATCTTCCTTCCCAACAGCACTGCGATACCACACTTCCTTTTGGGTGCAACTGTTCCTTTGATGATGAGTGTATATAATGGCTTCCCAGCCTTTCTTGCCAATACGGCAGATGATGATATTAATCAGTAACATAAAGAGGAAGAAGATTCTAAGCAACAGATTCATTTTCCTTATAAATACAGGCTCAAACAACAGGCACTGGATTGGCGAGCACATCTAGGCATATATCAAGTTTCTGCAGAGGTAAATAAATCAAAACAAGACGGCAGGATATTAGTTATATATTTGTATCTACAAACCTCATAGTTTATAGTCTAAGGGGCCAATATTTAACCTTTTCTTGTCATTGTATTTTTCTCCTCTTAGGTCGACTTACGACATCTGTGTGGGTTAAGGTACCAAAACAGCCATAATTCATTTCTACTTGACACATTTCCAACCTCTTTTTATTCCTCAGCTGTAAACAGCCTGTTATTTGTTACTGTGCCTTTAGGTCTGATATATGTAAATATTGTCTGTTATGTTTGGCTGCCCTGTGCTGCCCCTTGTTCAAACAGCAGTTCTGGTTAAAATACTACTGATAGCTTCAATCTGAGTGGGTGGGCTGAGATGCTGATGCTTGAATAGGCTGATCCTTGTAAAGGTCCTAAAACACACTCCTAGGCCTGCGGTCCATACAGCCCATATATAGAAACCAAAGGAGTTTTGAGTCCATTGCTTTTTGCACGTCCCCAAAACTTACCCATTTACTTGTATCCTTCTGTTACCTTGCAGCTGTTTAGCCCCACCTATTCACAGTGAAGCTATAAAGAATATTTTGGCCCTAGTCGAACAGCCAATCCAAAGACAGCTCATTTGCATAAAGCAGTCTTAAAGGCACAGTAACAAAAAAAAATTATTATTGTGAAGAATAAAAAAAGAGTTATGAAAAAATCCTTCACTAAAGCTTTTTGTAGTGTACCACACAGACAGCATAAGCGGAAATCAGGGGATTCAGGGCTACTATAAATTATCCAGTAACTACCATCCATATAATATGATCTCATATCACAAAAATGGAGTCACCTTGCATGTTTAAGGTGGTAGTACTTTCAGGCTCCTGCAGATGGCGCTGCATGAGGATGATGGGGCTATAAATACCAGCGGGGTGTGAGTGACGGGATCCAAAGATTGAGAAGAGGTGGCACACTGCAGTGAATGTCTCGTTCCATGTGTGGAAAATGCTCCAAAGCAGATGTTAATGATTGGCTAAAAGGAGGGACTGCATTTGGGCGTGGCCAAAGACCATAGTGTGAAGGAAGTAGCTGAATCTGCAGGTGTATGGAAGCGTACAGTCATACAGGTCTACCAGCAGTGGCTAAAATCCCAGTCTACAGGATATTCCCCTTAGGACTGTTCTAGGGAAAGCATCCACCAATCTGACCCAACCGTACAGTTCTTTGATGCATGAGTGTCTGAACATTGATGAGGCCTACATCCAGGAACTTGTCCAGTCCATCCTAAATGGAACCACAGCTGTTATTTGTGATTGTGGTTGTATTACACACTGTTAGATATGTTTCAGTCACACATGACTAATTTATCAGTCTGGTGATCATATGAGATCTGGAGTAACAAAAAATCAGTTAGGGCACATATACAGGCCAGGTGCAAGCCCTAAATTTCCAACAGAGACTCCAAACAGAAATCTGAATAGGTCTTTTTCTAGAGTTCCAACAGTCCACACTGCTGTGCCATCTCCACTGACCACACTGACCACAGCATTCAATAGCCACCAACAGCAACCATTACCTATAGAGTTCGCTAGACAGTCTGTCTGCCGTGTTCCTTTCAGACCTTTAACACTAGTCTGCTGATTTCCCTGTGCATGCTGTAGGATCTTCAAGCATGTTGTTAAAACTCTTTTTCCCAAAATTACATTTTACAACGCCGGAGAAAAAGGACACTGCCCACCGAGAATATTATAAAATGACCGATTAGAACAGTACACTTCCCAGCATGTGGCTCCAAAGCATGGCTCAAAATACGCAGCTTTGACAATTTAGTTTATCCAGTAGGGAGGAAGCTTAGGGGAGATGGGAAGGGTTCTGAACGGCATCGATGCAAGAACTGTGATAATTGCTCGCAAAACTTCTTCATCATTAATGAAAACAAGCAGTGGGAGAGGAGTGACTGCGGAGAGGAGTGTCACATGGTTGTCCTATTGAGGCAAAGCATATACCCTACCGCACTCACCACACATCCAGCATTATTTTTGAAAAGGTCAGAATCACATGTTTTCAATATAACACAAATGAGGGTCCTGTGCAGCTTCAGAGGCTTCAGCTACGTAGCTAGAAAGATCTACATTTGCTGCTAAACATCAGAAACGAAGATAATGAAAAGAGCATATGCATAATGATTCATATTTCAATAAGACAGAGGACAAGAAAGGTCATAGTAAATAGGAAAGAGCAGCTCATTATTCCAAATGTCTTTGAATAAAATATTGAATAAAACACATAAAATACATTTGGTGTGTAGTTTATAATATCTGAGTGTGCATTATCAAAGGTTTTGTCACTTATCTCCAAAATGGTGACTTTACAGAGAGGGTGAAATATGAATGAACTAATTAAATTTTCAATGGAACCAGACTTTTTCAATTTAGGTTGGGGACATTTCTGTTGCTCCATTCATCATGAAATTGTTACACAGTGTTAACAGTAGCTGCTGTGTTCAAATGATGCATAAACAATAAAAATCAACAAAAATGGAGATATATATATATATATATACAGGGGTTGGACAATGAAACTGAAACACCTGTCATTTTAGTGTGGGAGGTCTCATGGCTAAATTGGATCAGCCTGGTGGCCAATCTTCATTAATTGCACATTGCACCAGTAAGAGCAGAGTGTGAAGGTTCAGTTAGCAGGTAAGAGCACAGTTCTGCTCAAAATGCAAACTGCAATGCACACAACATTATGGGTGACATACCAGAGTTCAAATTGTTGGTGCACGTCTTGCTGGCGCATCTGTGACCAAGACAGCAAGTCTTTGTGATGTATCAAGAGCCACGGTATCCAGGGTAATGTCAGCATACCACCAAGAAGGACGAACCTCCACCAGCATCACGTAGTGACCTGGCCACTATCCTGCAAGGAGAATGGCTTAAAATCCCTCTGACCACTGTGCAGGACGCAGTATATGTCATTCCCAAGACCAACTGACGCTGTATTGGCCGCAAAAGGAGGCCCTACACCATACTAATAAATGATTGACATGTGATATATATATACACATATATTATTTACATAATTATACAAAATTTATATATATTTTTAAAGTATATACATTTTTTAGATTTATAATACTACCAATATGTTAAATGTAGCTGTGTTTAGATGTGTATAGTCATTTTCACTTCATGAGGGGCTCCATCATGGTCTAAGGTCCGATTTTCAGCTGTGCACCTTGGCACCCATGGTGCTAAATATGTGAGGCAATGTCTTCACTGGATTCGTGTGTACATTTCCACAAAAGGCAAATACATAAACCGAATTTCCATACAGTTGAGAGAGCAGGTGAAATCCAGTGGTTTATAAATCTACTTCGGCTTGCATTTGAACAGTACAAAGACAAAATGGAGAGTTTGGACTTATTAACCTTATAGCTTTTCTATAACTATACACTTACTCTCAAAAATTAAAGCCTGAAACACATTCCAGAAACACTGGGGCACAAGCAGTTTAAGTAGACGAACACTGTGACAGGTTTACAAACCAGCTCATACAGGTGAATCGTTTAAGATATGGGTATTAAAGGAACATCTTTGTTGATGTTTTAAGCCTCAAGCCCTCACCAAAAATGCACCCTCTGTTTCACCCTCCACAATGCATAATTTCATCAAAGGATTCTGGGAATCTGGAAAACCACAGAGTGACCTTCGACCCCAGACAGCACTGGATTAAACCCCAGCATGTTTCTGTGATGGATATGCGCTCAGGAATACTTTGACAAACTCTTGTCAATAAACATCGTCACTGTTAGTTGCTGCATCCACAAATCAAAGTTAAGGCCGTGCTACACAGTGGAAGTCATACGTCAACGACATCTAGACATGCTGCCAACTGCTCTGGACTCGAGCTCATCTGAAATAGACTGATGCACAGTGGAGACGTGTTTGCACCACCAATGCTGTGAACCATTTGGAGGAACATAGGCTGCCTTTTAGACTCTGTCTTTTTCAGGAACAGCCATACTTATTCCACCATCACAACAATGAGTCATATTCTCACATGTTATTATTAATCACTGCATGTTACAGCAGTATGGCTGTGTAATTAGAGAGCATGGGAGCTAAACAGGCCAGAAATGTCTTTCTTTTTTTAAAAAAAAGGGATCATATTACACTCAAAATATGAAGAACAGAAGAACGGCTGAGAATCCAGCTTCCAGACCTGAATGAGGTGTCTTTATTTCGGATAATTAAGTGCTATGAAAAACAAATGGTGATGCCACACAGTGGTGCCCCTGCCCCCGCTGTTTAGGAACGTGTTACAGGCATCATATTTGGAATGAGAGCATACTTACAAAAAACAATGAGGTTAATAAAGTTAATAAGGTAAAGCATGAAATATTGTGTGACCTATGGACTGGTGTTTTTATTAGCATACTGGCATTGGGTGTAATGTTGGCATACTGGGTAATGCTATCGCCTCACAGCAAGACGGGCATGGGTTTGATTCCCCGTATAGGCAAACAGGGCCCTTCCGGGTTCCGTTCAGGCTGTATAGAACCTGAGTGCTATCCAAAGAACCAGTCTGCGTTTGCACTAGCTTTTACTGAAACCAAGGAACGTCAAAGGAAATGACATCAATGGCAACAGAGGGCGCTGCATAGCGATAGTAAACAGTACACGCAAAATGGCGGAGTGTATAGATTACCTGCAGGTGTTCGTGCTGTTATTCCAGATTATTCCAGATGTTTGAGTCTGAACGCAAGCTCGGATCAACTACTAGTGATAGGAAAAGGTTCTTCAGCAGACCACTGGGTGGCACCATTGTTGCTTTCTTTTTCCTCAACTACTGACACACCCCTGAACGTCCATGAGGTTCACGCTGAAGAACCTACTACTCTTTGGTTCCAGCTGGGAACAAACTTTTTTGGGGTCCAAACCTATTTGCCTTTGGTGGAAATAAGCCAAATGGTTCACAAACCAGAAGAGAACCTGTTCAACTTGGTGGAAAAGGCCTATGTTTGGAACCTGCATGCTCACCCTGCGTCTGCGTGGGGGACCTCCAACAATATTAAGACATCCAGTCAGACAACTTGGAGAACAGTGTGTGAATGTGCATGTCCATGTATGTTGGACTGGCGATCTGTCCAGGCTGTTTCCTGCCTTCTGCCCTATGAGTGCTGAGGTAAGATTGAGGACCCCCCATGAGCCAGGAGGGTAAGCAATATACTGAATGAATGAATGTCTGGACTTTTGGTATTGGGATTGTATCACATCAACCCAACTATTGTCTAATGGAAGTTACCTGACTCCCAAAAGCCAGAGTTAGACAAAGCATTTCTATCGGTCCGGCTGAAATTGTGACACAATGTAAACGACAGTGCATGTTTTCCAATAGCAACAATATTGACATGGTACTGATGTAAACATAAAGGTTAATGCATCACTTTTTCAGAGTTCCCTTAATCTGGACATTTCCACGGAACAGCAGCAGATTTGAATATTTCGCATCGCCCTTATGAGTGCATCCGTTGGTGGTAGCTGTGAAGGTGAGCGCTATGGCCTTGAGGCTTATCACTGACGGTCATCTTAGTCATCACGCTGCAGCCTCGGTGCATACTGAGAACAACCTCTACATGTCAGCTCGCTCACCACGGCCTGCCCCTGCACGGCTCCTGCGATCAGCCGTGCTCTTAACTGTGATTCAACACACCTTGCCTTTGATATTTGCTCACAAAGTGAATTTAAAAGCCATTGATTATTTCTCTCCTTCTCCCACAGCCAAAGCAGCCCATGACTCAACTTGTCAGTGTCTCAGCCTCATCCTCACCAGGCTTAAAATCGTCTCTCTGCCCACGCCAAACACACACGCACATACACACGCATACATAAACCCATAATGCGTTACCTGACACTATCTGTGGCACTATCTGTGGTGAGCATAGTTAGTTCTGTCATATGCGCTGAGGCATGCCTTGATGCATTTCATGTTGGCTTGCTGTAACGGATGAATGAATACTCTCCGGGCCTGAGCTGCCGCTCATATTAGCTGACATGCTAATAAAAACGAAAAAAAAAAAAAAAAAAAGCGTGTCCCTAGACCTAGTGACAGCATGCATTATGCATAGTCCATTTAATGTTATGTAGAGCAAACTAATAGTTTGGAAAGGTTCATGTCTAAAACCTCTTCTCTGATGTGCACGTTTGTAACATGGGCAGACCACTTATAACCGGCGAGTGATACATTCAGAGACTGGGTTTCCCAGATCTTACATCCTTCAGGTCATTAAAATCTCTCCCCCAGAGTGGGTGCAATTTGTGCATGCTCATGTTGGGTATAAATGGATCAGTATGCGGCATCAGAGCTTTGTGTATGGCTGTATAGTAGAGATGCGTGATCTGAATCTGCTCATTCTTTAGTCGTTCGGAGTAAACAACGCGATCAGTGTACTCATAACGCACTTGAGGGCTTTGCTACACCTACAGTTCATTTATTTAATAGGCCATTAAAATGACCCTTAAATTATTCGTTTTTTCAGCATCAGGAAAAAAGAAAACATACAATTACACAGTAGCCTCAACAGCCACACATTACACCCATCATCAAAAGAATGGCTGCACAAATAGCTGCACCCAGAAGGAATCAACTGACTGGAATGAAACTGGTAGGTGGGTAGGTGTGACATCATGAGACATGCTAATGATTCAGGTTTCATACACGGCTGTGCATGTGATGTAAGCAAGGACCTTATGACGGTGTGTACCTGACTGACCCAACAGCCATGACTGCGGACGTTCAGTGGGGAGTGGTGCTCTCCATGAGTCATCCTGTTAGTGCCAGCACCGTTGGCAGACGGCTGCACAACACTGGACTACATGCACGCAGACCGTTACGAGGACTAGCCTTAGCCACCCCGTCAGCAACACCAAAGACTGCAATGGTGTTGTGCTAGACTGTCCAACAAACTGGTGTGTAAGGACACTGTGGTCAGCGCCAAGATTAACTGTTTGTGGTCATCAAGGCCTGCTGTCACTTCACCTCCACCCATACTGCAACATCTGCAGGAACTGTGTGAGAAAATTCAAGTTACATGGGACGGATTGTCACAGGACACCATTAGAAACCATGTTGGTGTGGCTCAGCGGTTAACACCTTCACCCACCAAGGAACTACCACCCCATGTCGGAGACAGGGGTTCTAATCCCACTCTAGGTAGCAAAACCTGAGCTACACCAATAAGAGTCCTTGGGCAAGACTCCTAACACTACACTGGCCTACTTGTAATAAGAGTAACCTTGTATGTCGCCCTGGATAAGAGCGTCAGCTAAATGCCTGAAATGTAAATGTAATGTTAGCAAACATGGCGGCCCGACACCATACTGAGAGACTCTACATCTGTATGTGTAGTTAATAAAGCCCATAATATAATGTCCTTGGCACCGTGTGATGATGACAGTTTGGTGGTCTATCAGGGTCTATGTCTCTTAATAATATTTTAAATTCCAGTTTTGGCAAACCTTGTTTTTGTTTTTTTTGGCTTTGATTTTCCTGAGGGCTTACTGAATCTTTTTAAACGTGTGTCCTGAAACATAATAAAATAAATACATTTTTTTCATAGAAAGTTTATTGTTTAGTTTAATAGGATAAGCTTTTGCTTTATGAATCTAAAACGTCGTTTTGAACCTTTACGATAGAGGGTGGAAGATACAGCAAAAACATAATACCAAGATACATAACAATATTTTTACCATATTCAATGTGCATCATTATATTTAGATGGAAAATATTAGCATGGTCTAAAATGACCCACATTAAAAGTAATACTATTATTTTGTATTATTTGATTATATAAGCTTGGGGGCAGTCGTGGGCTGGAGGTTAGGGAACCAGCCTTGTGACCTGAGGGTTGCCGGTTCGATTCCCTGAACTGACAGTAGCGACTGAGGTGCCCTTGAGCAAGGCATCTAACTCCCAACTGCTCCCCGGGCGCCTTGGATAGGGCTGCCCACCGCTCCGGGTAAGTGTGCTCACTGCTCCCTAGTTCACTAGTGAGTGGGTTTGTGGTGTTTCACTTCACGGACGGTTTAAATGCGGAGACTAAATGTCCCCACTGTGGGATCAACAAGGGATTAAATCTTAAAAATAAAAAGAATATATGATTATAATGACTTTTATTTCAGATTTTTATTTCATAACTATGCTCCATTTATTATGCATAAGTACGGATGCAAACTGTGTCATAATTTATCCAGATACTATTAATTATTGTCATTTTGCCCACACCTACTTTTAAAGATACAATATTATTCCCGCTGCAACTTTGGCTAATATGAAGCCCTGGAAATGATGTGCTAGTGTGTTTCCTGTGTTCCTTTAGCCCACACAGTGTGAGCTTTGAGTTAAAAAAAAAAAGAAAAGGGAAATCAATTAAAAAATCAGCCATCTGCCAATCTGGCTGTACACAAAACAAAATCAGCCATAAAAAAGCCCACATGGTCGGTGCATCCCTACTATATAGCCTTCAAGAATACTGATGCCGCTTTTATTGTTGGATGCACTTCAGTAGTCTCCGAGCAAGTGTGCACACGCATACAGAACAGAATCCAGATCTACCGCTAAGGGCTTATTTTGGATTTGTTTCATCAGAGTAACGATAAACGCTGACCTAAGTGTGAAGTACACTTTATGTCCAAACTTTTCCAAACACCCGTTTTAATTGCTTACACTAATGCTACTTTAAGGGCCACCCATTGCTGACCCACATAGACTATATAATCTCCACAGAAAGGCATTACACAATGGACTCTAGTGTAGGTAAGCAAGTTACACACACTCATCATCAAAAGAACAGTCGCACAAATAGTTAAACCCAGAAGGTATCAACCAGCATGAAACCTGGTGGGTAGGTTTGACATGGTGAGATTCAAGTTTCACGCTCAGTCACACATGAGAGGTAAGCAAGGAAGAGCTAACCGCTGCACCTGACTGACCCAAGATCCACCATTACGGACATTCAGCGAGCAGTGATGTCCTCCATGAGTCATCCTGTTAGTGCCAGCACCACTAGCATGCATGCAGACCACTACGACAACTGTCCTTAACACCACGTCAACATCACCAAAGTCTGCAATGTCATTAAGTGACTCAGAATGGCAGCGGGACATCTTCAGTGATGAGTTCCACTTTTGTCTTGGTGGAGACCACTAATGAATCTGTGTGTGAAGGCACATGGTCAGTGCCAAGATGAACGGTTTGTCAGAGGGCCTGATGTCACTCCATCTTCACCCCTACCGCACCATCTGCAGGAACTGTGTATGTGAATATTCAAGCTGCATGGGATGGGTTATCACAAGACACCATTAGGAACCTGTACAACTTAGCAAACATGGCGGCCCGACACCATACTGAGAGACACTACTTTTCTACATATAGCTCAATAAATATCGCCCATATCAGTCTACATTTATCATTATTTATTGTTCCTTTATTGCTCCTTCTTAATAGCACTGCAGTCTGAACCTTCTGAGTGCAACTGCTCTTTTGATGAGTGTATGAGTAAACCACTGATGCTGCACACATTCACAAAAACACTCAATGAAAATAGAAAAATCCACAGAATAGCACAAAACACACCTAATACCTTCCGCCTTCTCTGCAAACAATCCAATACCACATTTTGAATGGGGACTAAAAGGTTAGGAAGATGCAACACTGATGGAGAAAAAGCCTCAGCTGAGAGAGTCCAATCCGCCTCTTTCTGTCAGTGCCTACCCCTGAGGAGATACTGACTGCAAAATCTCAGAGCTCTCAACAGCATGTACAGTTAAAACATATCTGACATGCAAATGGGAGCCAGTCCCATCAGTGCCTTAAAGGGAACCCCCACATAGAAATCTGCATAATTAAATTATTTCAAATGTAAACAAGGTCATTAGGAGTGGTTTGATATGAAACGCTCCATCCTAGAGAAACCTACTCATTCAGAATTGCAGAACTGTACCTCACTGTGGTGAAAGGAACTTGGCGTCTGAAGGATTTGATGCAAAACCAGCAAAAGTAAACCGGCTAAAGTCTGAGACATTGCTTCATTGTTATAAAATGGTTTGCAGTTCAAATGCTGGCCCTAAACATATTTAAATTCTAAACACAAATTTGAGTGAAAAGGTACATGGGTGGCAAAGAATTTTAGATTTGACCATCATCAAAATTCAACAGACAGAAACTCAGAAGACAAATGTAGATTCGCTGGGTGTTTGCATAGCAAACAAAATGGCATGTGTTCTAGATATACTGTGTCCAGTTTTCACTGGGAGGTTTTGAATGGCATCCCCCTTCCTGGGTAAGGGGAGAGGACCTGCCCCAGGTTGAGGTGTTTAACCATTAAGCTCTTGTTCACGAGTGATGAGAAGAGGGATTGTAAGTCAGGTGGCAGCAGTAAACCTACCTGTCTACATCGCAACCCTTACCTATGGTCATAAGCTTTGGGTAATGACCAAAAGAATGAGATCACGGATCCAACCAGCAGGAATGAGTTTTCTTCGCAGGGTGGCGACAGCATTTTACCTTCCAGGGTAAGGAGCTCAGCTAGTCCATCCAGCCGCTAGTCCTCCACATGGAAAGAACCTAGTGAAGAAGGTTCAGGCGTCTGATTCGAATGCTCTCTAGACACCTGCATTTGGATGTTCACCAGGGGACCCAGAGGTCCACCCATGACCTTTATCTCCAAGCTGGCCAGGGAACCAATTGGGTTTCCCCTGTAACAAGCTTGTAGAGGTTGTAGGGGACAAGGCTATCTGGGCTTCTTTGCTTTTGCTACTGTAACTGAGATGTTAGGCTGTACTTAGGGGTATAAGAAAATGGATGGATGGATGGGTGGATGGGTGGATGGGTGGGTGGGTGGGTGATGTTCTAGATATTGAGAGCCATGATTGCTATTACCACCATTGTATTAAAAACGTGGGTGTGTAAATTCTGTAGAACAGAGCCTTCCACATTAAATAATATAACCAACCAACTTCTCATAACCCTTAATTTCAGTGGAAACACTGGATGAGCATATGTCCACAGACTTTTGGACATGTAGTGTAGTCTTCTATACATCTGTTCAACACTTGTGCTGTTTATCAT
This sequence comes from Prochilodus magdalenae, assembly GCA_024036415.1. Taxonomy (NCBI): domain Eukaryota; kingdom Metazoa; phylum Chordata; class Actinopteri; order Characiformes; family Prochilodontidae; genus Prochilodus; species Prochilodus magdalenae. The sequence continues at coordinate 265,994 of JAMWET010000628.1, read as the reverse complement.
TGCTATGACACTGAGACGTCACATGATTTGTGGCAAAGAACATACTTAAGTGTAATCTATAGTCTTTACATTTACATTTAAGGCATTTAGCAGACGCTCATATCCAGAGCGACTTACAACAGTGCTTAGTGTTCCGATGGATAATATTCCAGCTAGTAAAGAAAGTTTAGAGTCTAGAACTCACCATGAGCTCAGACATTGCCCGAACAGGGGCCAGTGCTGGTACCTAGAGATTAATACACAGACATAGAGCAAGTAAAGCATTACCTGGCAACCCCAACCTCTTTAGGGGTTAGTGTCATATGCACTTATCTCATAACACCCCCACCACGATCCTGACTACATTTAAGAACAAGATATCCTTCATGCATGATATACAGCTAATCCTCTGTTAATGAATACATGGCTTTCCAGCCAACCATTTAAGACTGGTCATCATATGAGTTCTGCTATCATGGATCAACAAGCAACACCAGCAAACGTACACTTAAAGATATTCCCAGTACTATTCTGCCACATTATAATAAAAGGAACAGCAACGAACAATCTCCTTTTATAAATCTCAGACGTTTGTGATATTGCCAACAAAAACAAGTATATGGCTCCACTGATTTTGAGTGTTGCTGAGAAAAACGGTTTATGATTTCCTTTACTTGTCCATAGAGCAACGGTGCAAATAGTAAACCCTGGGACCCAGCTAGTCATGTTCATCCATAGTCATCACAGGTGAGTTAACTATGCTAAAGTCAATGGTTATAATGTTACAGGCCAAGATGGGAATGTTGAAGCTGGGTTGAAAAGATCAGCACATAGAACATGGTTTAAAGCCATAGACATCCCATTGCAACGTTAGCATGTAACCAAATTTAGCTTTCTTCAGCTTTACTACTGTCTATGTAGCCAACTAGGGTGCTATTTAGCTTGCTAACCCCCTGCTGGGCATGTTAATGTAAGTGATGTAATTAGTTTACATTAACGTCAAATTGGACAGGCGACCAAAACAGCAAACTTGACGGCAGGAAGTGGCAGATGTTGGAAATACACTACCAGTGCTTCAGTTAGATACTGTGGCTAACTGTATGTCAGGACATGACACTTCTGTCCACTTTGAAAGGGGGGGGGGGGACATTGATTAATCCCATTTCTTTTGTTTTTTTCTTTCTATATAATGCATGGCATTACCAATTGGCAACAATAATTGCCACTGATGTCACATAATTTGTCTGGCCACAGGATCTGAGCTCCTTATAGCTATACATCAGCAGGGGATTCTTACTCTATGCTATGAAATTGTAGAGATCCTCAAAATTTGTATTTACCGCCAGTCAAATTAGGGGCTGCATTTACGCAAAAATCGGCAGACGCATAATGCTGATCTGTGATCCCCCACCCTCATCACCATCCCTAATAAACATTTTCCAACAACACTATGCAATGTTTATATCTTGAAAGTACATTGAACAAGCCAAAGATGCTGTAGCGTGGCGGAGAACGGGAGACACAGCTAGTTAGCTAGCTAGGTAATTGTCCAGTGTATTGAGACAGTGTATTAACTCACCCCATCTGCACTTCGACACTCCGGTTCCTTGCCCTGTGACTCTTTGCTTCTTTAAGTAACTTTAAGTAAATAACTTTCACGGATCTCATCATTATTCTTTGTTTCTTTGTCCTATGGGAAGCAGTGATTGTGTCACTGGCCAATGACCACACACTGAACGTGCATGCCAGTATTTGCTCAGGATATGCCATTTGTCCGAGCCGTCTCTATTCATTTTATATAGGACTACATTAGAGACAAACTACATTCTCTAACTATATTGCAGACAACAACCACGCACTCCCTCTCTCAGTGGCCCACACACATAGCTAGGATTGCCACCGTCCTTTATTTGGCAATTAAATGTTGCGTCCCGTATTAAGCCAGTATGGGACACGGTTTGTTCCGTATTTCCATAAATGTCTGTAAATTTCTTCCGGATTTCTGTAAGTGTCCGATATACACGTCTGTCACACACACATGAATCATCACAATCTCTGAAAGGTGGCAACCCTACACACCCTACACCAGGAAGAATCCCGATCCTCCCAATAGCCAGCACATCCGAAAAGAAGAGATTTTAAAGTTAGCATGTTAGCAGTCCTGTAGAAAGAAATAGAGCAGCGGTTCAGCAGAGCTAAACCCACAATTCACTCTTCAAATGACGCATCTGACTGGTGTGCATTCTGTTGTAACTACTCTGGTGCAGTTTGTAGCTGCTTTACATTGATTTCCATTGTTTTGTGCATGTTTCTCTGCTGGCTGAGCAGTTTGCCATCATATCCACTGACAATAGTGGCTGAGAGTTTTTCCACTCATGGCTCAGATGCTTCCCGGGATAACCATTCAAGCAATGCTCTACTGCAGCTATGATGTAGCCTGGACCGGGTGCTTCAGTGACAGTGTATCACAGCTATGACAGTGGCTGGACTGAGTGTCTATTCAACACATGTACCCAGCTATGCCGCTGTCTGACCTGGCTGCATGGATGACGCTGCACCATACTGGAGCTACCTGGGTTGGCCACTTGGTTCCCCCGTTGTGTTTTTGTTAACTGATGCACAAAAGTAAAAATGGACATGTTTGTGACCATATGTGAGGTTGCATTACATTTTTAACTGGCTATTTTCCCCAATCTGGCAACCCTGAACAGGTCACTGGCTCTGAAATGTAGTGAGCAGTACAGCAGAGCAGAGGAAACAAGGTCAACTGTCGGAAACCTGTCTACCCTTGTCAGTGACGGCGGGGTGACCAAGGTTTCACAGTCATTCAAAACAACACTGCAATTATCAGAATGAACAGGCCCTTTGGATCATACAGCCAAACAAAGGCACTAGGCTTTGACTTCTGTGTGCATCAGAGGAGCGCAGCTTCCTGCTGACCAGCCCGAGTGTCATCCCAGCTGCAGTGATCTTGCCCTCCTCTGACCAGCACACAGTAAGCCTTGTTCACAGCCATTTTTCAAACTTCACCTGAACACAATCCAAGCTGTGGCCCACCAGGTGAGAGATGAAAGACACACAGCCGACAAAAGGAGGAATCGACTGAAAGGCAGCGCTGACCACACTGGCCAAAACAAAGCATCAAACCAGACAGAGCCAGACCCTGAATTACTACAGCAGGGCCGCACACATACACACACGCAGGCCAAACTGCAGACCACCCTACTGCGGTTAGCGGTGCTAAGTGGCGCAACGACACTGTGCATTATTTAAGCGACAGCGAGAGAGACTTGTCCAAATCCATGCGGAAAAAAGGGCAGGAGGGTGTGTGACTGAGGCGCGCAGAGCCGTGTGTGTGACTGCTAAGCACTTAAGCGCTCGCCGTGTAGCATGTAGCAAAGCCTCGGGGACAGGCAGTGATATCATGAGCTGCCTCGGGGTGTATGCAGCACTGCTATGAATATGGAAGCACTACAACAATGCAGGTACCTAACAGATAAGAGAGAGAGAGAGAGAGAGAGAGAGAGAGAGATGGAATGAAAAAAGAGAGAAAGAAGATGACAAAAACAAGAAGAGAGAGCAAGAGAGGGCGAAGCAGAAATGAAGAGAAAAGGAGATGAAGAAAGGGAAGAGAGAAATCAGGAGAGAAAGGAGATAGGAGAATGGGGAAGTGAGAGATAGTTGGAAAGAAAAGAAATGAGAGAAACAAAAAAGAAAGAAAGAGTGACAAGGTGTGAAAGAGGGGTGGTGAGGAAATGAGAGAGCTAAAGGAAAGACACAGAGTGACAGAGAGAGAGCAAGAGAGATATACAGAGACAGAGAGGGGAAGGAAAAGATGGGATGGCAGAAGATACAGAGAGAAAGGGAACAATGATATCAAGAGCAAGAGAGAAAAAGGGGAAGAGAGAGAAAAAAAGAAAGATGGACAGTGAGAAACATGGCAAAAGTGAGAGAAACAGAGAGGGAGAGAAACAATGGAGAGAAAAAGGGAGAGAGAAACAGAGAGAGAGAGAGAGAAACAGAGAGAGACAGAGACACAGAGAGAGTGAAACAGAGAGAGAGAGAGAGAAACAGAGAGAGACAGAGACACAGAGAGAGTGAAACAGAGAGAGACAGACAGAGAGAGAGAAACATTACAGAGAGAGAGAGAGAGACAGAGACACGGAGAGAGAGAAACATTAGAGCGAGAAAGAGACAGAGAGAGAGAGAGAGAGAGAGAGAGAAAGACAGCGAGAGAGAGGGAGAGAGAGAGAGAGAGAGAGAGAGAGAGAGAGAGAGAGAGAGAGAGAGAAAGAAAGAAAGAAAGAAAGAAAGAGAAAGAGAGAGAGAGAGAGAGAGAGAGGGGCGTCTGTTTCTCTGTGTTTGGGGGAAGCTGTGCCCTCTGCAAAACATTGACACATATTTTCCAAATCAACAAACGTGCAAAAATCATCCACACCCTCCCCGCTCACACTCACATCCACACCCTTCCCACTTACACTCACATCCACACCCTCCCCACTCACACTCACATCCACACCCTCCCCACTCACACTCACACTCACATCCACATCCTCCCCGCTCACATCCACACCCTCCCCACTCACACTCTCACACACACTCATCCACACCCTTGCCACTCCAACACTTATGTTCTATTCCTCTGCTCTGCACACACTCATACTCTCTCTTACACACACACTCATACTCTCTCTTACACACACACTCACAACTCAGAGAGCAGCTAAAAACAAGTATACCTTATCAGATATTTCAGCTCAGGTTTCCATGGCAACGGTAACATTTATCACAAACATTTGTGTTCTCTCTCTCTCTCAGCTGATGCATGCCGCAGGCCAGGGAGAGAAAGAGGGTAGAGAGAGAGCTAGAGAGAGAGGGTCTAACTTTATCCCTGTCCCTGGAAAGAGAATAGAGGAGAGATTGATCAGCTTCCTGCATTCCTGCAGGTCTGTCTGAGTCTGAGAGAGAAAGGGAGAGAAAGGGAAAGAGAGAGAGAGTGAGAGTCTGATGAGGTCTGAGCCACATTTTAAAGCACTATAATGCCATACTGATTATTCTGGAGCCAGCAGAATCATTGCGTAGTCCATGCGGTAGAAATGTGCCTGTTTCAAGGACGGCCTGTTGAGACAGTGTTTAGAGCTGAAAGGGCTGCAGCTGCAACTAGATTCTTCTGAACGGCTCTGAATACTTTCTGGTGTTTCGCATCTTCACGTCTTTGATCTGGACAGCTTGTACAGAGGTCGACCTTGGTTTGTCCATGTTATATTTACTGTAGACCTCATACATGCAAACCATTGCTGTTGGAACAAAACCTATTTCTTCAGAATGGTCTCTTTCCAGGCGATGTCTTAGCCTATATTGTAATGCGAGGTAAAGAGGTTTTTATTTCTGTATATTGCTGCTATTGGAACTAATTTTTATATCTCTACTGCTTTTGTTTTTCAGTGTTTGAGCAAAAAAAAAAAAAAAAAAAGACCCAAATTGGCTTGGGAATAAAATCTGATTACATCAGGCAAATACTGGAATGTTTTCTATTCCTCATGAAATTTTGACACAACATAAAGAGACTGACGATGATGCTTGATTATGCTCCAATAAAATAAAATACACCATTAAAAGAAATATTAATACAGCTACAAAAATGTAGATAGACAGTTTCAATCCCAAAGCCGCAATATTCAGTATATAGAACAGAAGTGGAGACAGGATCAAGGGGCTAATATACTAAGCCTCCAATACTTTATCACACAGAGCCACTTAACTGACACCACAGAGGGACTAATGATGTACAATACCATTTTAAAAATTCCAAAATATTTTTTTTGTTGGGTGGGGTATATAATCATACAGCAACAGCATCTTATCAATCTAAATTGTATGTTACTGCTCTTCTTATAGTTTTTACTGGAGAGTGCCTCACAAAATTTCATTATACGCATGTCATGCTTGATGCTTATTCTATTCTATTCTATTCTATTCACTGTTTAAGCAGGCCAATACACTGCAATAGGAGCGAGCTACATTTATCATCCAGACAAAAAACTTGTTGAACGCAGACATAAATATAAAAAACAATATTACTAAAAACATTAACTTGTAAAAAAACAATTGATAAACACTATAAATAGTAATGTTTACATGCAGTTGCCATTTAGCAGTAATTGCATTTAAATATTTTACATTAAACCCATAAATGTTAAACTGGTTTCATTTATGAAAAATGTAATTGTAACTTCTTGAAGACTGTGGTTATTTTTTTGGAAGGAGGGTTATGTATGCATTTAGAGGGTTTCAGAAGCCAAGTGTTATCATGTAATACACATGTAAAAAAAAATAAAAAATTTAAAAAGTCTAACATGGAAGAAAGAAAGAAAGAAAGAAAGAAAAAGAAAGAAAGAAAGAAAGAAAGAAAAATAAAGAAAGGAAGTAAGGAAAGAAAAAAGAGTTAGAATTTAAAATTTACATATGGAAACTGGAAAATATGGAAACATAATTTTTATTTTTTCTTATAAATTTACAGATTCAGAAAGTTTACTTACACAAGCATCGTCATAAAGTATGAGAAAGCAGACTGTTGCTTTCATAAGTAGTCACATATCTCCAATATGTGGAGCTATATCTCCAATAACTCAGTGTACACTAATATAATATGATTTTGGAGTAATTATATCGGTCCATTCTTCATTAAACGTTCGCCCAATATAAAAGGGGAAAGCCCCCACAAGATTGGAGTTATGGGCTTTTCATGATTGGTGGCTTTGTTGTGAAAGGCTAGTTGTTAGGGAGCATTGTGAAGGGGTAAACTGCTGCTAGCTGTACTAGCAGTGCTATCCCAGAAGACAGACAGGAAATGCAGGCTATTTCCAGCCTTCCTAAACATGCAGTATCTCAGCCCCTTCTCTGGGGGCAGCAGAACGAGCCAATTAAAGCAGCGGAAACCCACCAAGGTAAACAGTCGGAGCAGAAAAATCATCAGCGTAATAAAGACGTCCCTTCTCGCAAGAGAGAGAAGCAGACATTTTAGCGCGTTCCTCAATCCCGGGACGCCAGGCTTTAAAGTTACAGGGCTTTTTCACACTATTCCCCACCTCCCTCTTCTCACTCTATCACACTCGCATTAATTAGCCGTGGCTGGCAGGCAGGCTATGTAAAACAGGAGACGGAGAAACGCATGCTGGCCCTTGTTAAGAAAATGAATGGCAAGAAGCTGCATGTGCAGCAACATGCTGGCTTTACAGCTCAGCAGTTTTTGGGCAGTGAGTGTGTGTGGACTTGTAGGAAGGTCATTGACTCCCACTCTCAATTCTGTGTCTGCTTTTAAACACCAAACAGAGCAGGAATTACATCTGGGCATTTCCAGTCCCGCCTGCAATTCATTTTTCCTGATGAAAGTGTCTGTGCATGTGTGTGTTTGTGTGTGTGTGTGTGTGTGTGTGTGCCGCAGATAGTTTCCGGAGTTGTCTGAGAGACTCGGATGCATAGGAAGGTCACCAGAACTCTCCCTGGACATCACAGAGTCCCACTCTTCATAAAATGTGAATGGTATTTCTATGACTTAGTTTTATTATACTAATGACACCACACAATGAGTTACGCAGTGACATGACATTTACATATATTTGCATATATATTCATATAGTGATAAATATATTACAATATATTGTTTAATACATACGGAATTGCCGCTTTTCATATATTGTAAGTATGGTAGTATAATATATATTTACTTATATATAGTAATATATTTCATTTTATATGTAATAGACATCATATTTATCATCCATATGTGTTTGCATATATATATATATATATATATATATATATATATATATATATATATATATATATATATATATATATATATATATAGTTTTATATATGTGAGAATATATAGAATATATACATATGATGTCTATTACATATAAAATGAAATATATTACAATATATAAGTAAATATATATTATACTACCATACATACAATATATAAAAAGCGGCAATTCCTTATGTATTATACAATAAATTGTAATATATTTATCACTATATAAATATATGCAAATATATGCACTTGTTTTCCATATATGACATTATATTATTTAATATATTGCACTATATTTTCCAATACATTGCCATATATTATCGTTTCATAAGGGTTACACATGTTTGCCACTCACGCATATACACCCACTGTTAAAACAATAGTTGCACAAATAGTTGCACCCATAGGGAATCAACCGTCAGAAACTGTGATGTGACGTAAGCAAGGATCGTTGTACGTAACTGAACCAACAGCCACAATTGCAGACGCTTAGTAAGCAGTGATACCCTCCACTAGTCAACTGTCTCCTTCCTTGTACAAGTGCATTATATTTTATTTAATATCCTTAACAATAAAGTTGTACTTAATGTCTATTTGTACTGGAAATTAAACTCAGGTTGGACTCTGACTTTTGCCTTGTACTAAAACTATTTCTATTAATGATATCCATGTGGCTACAGCTGTACGTGTACAAATGGCCATAGTTACATGTACATTTTACCCTTTAAGAAGGAAAATTTAGGTGAACATAAAGAAATCAACAGTTCATTTTGAATCATTAACATGCATGTATTTTTTTTATATTCAACCACCTAGTAAGGATATTTAAACCCAACGTTTCCATGTAGCAGCTCTTCCAACACACAGTACCATGCTGTAGTGACTCACTGCATGCGCTGTTAGAACGCTGCCATATATGGTCGGTCTGGAGGGTTTGAAATATTATCCCGAAACATCCTTTTTGTGTCCTTATTCAAAACTGACAAGCAAATTGGTATTTGACAGAGCCCTGACACCCAGCAATATTCTAATCTCATCCACAACGTAGCTCTTTAGCATACTCAACAGTCCGGGGGCATCAATCATTTTCACTGAGAACAGTCAGAGAATGGTTTTACATCCACTCCGAATTCAATTAGACTGAATAAACACACTTGAGGCCAGGCCCAGCTCTCTGCGGCGTGACGTGACGTGGTAGCAAGCCAACGCAGTGGCTTCAGCGCAAATAACTAGTGGCCTAGCCACAAGTTGTTTTGCTGCACCATAACATGCAATACATCATTTTAAACGCGGCGGCAGGTCAGCTGCTGGAGGCCGGCATGATATATGATATACGCTAGCGTTCCGAAGTTTGGAACGACCGCTCACAAGTTTGGGATCTATATTTTCACTCATATAAAGATAATTTGGTTGGAGATACATTCATATAAATGATTCCAATATGTTGCTGGTCATGTGCACCTACACACCGAAGCGTGGTCTGTGTTTCACAAGTGGTAAACAAATCTAAAGGCAGTTAAGTTGACAAAATAATATTGTAACTGATATATAATCTAAAAATATATAAATATAAAAATCCATAATATTTAAATCTACATTCACTGAGCAACTCACTAGATACGCCTACCTTGTTTCTTCACTCATTGTACATTATACAAGGAACTATAGTTCATCTGTTTCTCTGCATACTTTGTTAGACCCCTTTCACGCTTTTCTTTAATGGTCTGGACCCCCACAGGACCACCATGGAGCAGGTATTATGTGGGTGGTAGATCATTTTCAGCCCTTCAGTGACACTAATTTGCACCTGGAGCTGATAAAGTGGACAATGAATGCATGTACACCTGTGAGTGAAAGTAACTAACAGCGTGTTATACCTCTACAAACACGAATAACACCTGTGATTGAATTTGGCATGGACTGGACAGGTATCTGGATGTAGGCCACATCGATGTTCAGCTACTCTAGCATCAAAGAATTGCACAGTTGGGCCAGATTTGGTGGATGCCTTCCCTGGCACTTTTCTGGGAGGAGTTTCCTGTAGACTGGGATTTTAGCCACTGCTAGTAGACCTGTACGACCTGACGCTTCCATACACCTGCAGATTCAGCTACTTCCTTCACACTATGGTCTTTGGCCACGCCCACATGCTCAGTCACTCCTTTTAGCCAATCATTAACATCTGCTATGGAGCCAGGTTTAATTTGGTTGTTAGCGTTCACTTGGTTGTTAGCTCTTGCTCAATATGCTTTCTATCTCAGGGAACAGACTGTGGGAGAAATGAGCCACATCAGTGATTGGTAATGTAAGTAGAAGCCAAGATTAGACCTACCCAGTTTAGAATTTCCTCAAACGCACTTGGCGCTCAAAATACAACCATTTACTGGATACTGGACATAGTTTGTATAAGTAAATGGCATGCCCACAAGAGCAAGATAAACTGATTTGGAAAGAACTCAGATTCTGGTTCCCATGGGCTTTAATTGCATCACAAAAAGAATAAACTCAAAGCCTTCAGTTTTTGCAAACTAATTTTCATATATGGACTTTACAGACTGGGAATGGAGGCTCATTCATAATGTACATGTGATTTTGGTTCTTAGAGGTCTATTTCCAGCCTCTTCCATGTTCTATAGAACTAAACAAGCTGTTCTTGTTACTGTGCCTTTGAGACTAATATATGTAAATGATCTATGTGCTAATTGGCTGTGCTGTGCCTCATTCAAAAATATTTCGGGCTAAAACACTGTGTAACTGTGGGGTGTGAAATATCAAGGCTAAACTGCTATAGGATGAAGAGGCGTATATACAGTTCCTGTCAAAAGTTCAGAAACACTCAACAAATGTTGTCTGTGATCTTAAAGACTCTACAGCCTAACAGTAAACAGTTCCATCATGAGAGTCAGAGACAATCCATATCCTGATATACCACATATACTCTTGATGCATCACAGTATTATATTTACACCTGTAATATTGGTTTAGTTTGGTCGTGTCTTAGAAACAAATTCTTGTTATGTTAGTTCTGCAAGTTAAGAAAGCTGTTTATCCACCTTGTACATCCACTAACAGGCCACTTTATTAGAAACACATTCCTTGTGCTTCCACTAACTGGCCACTTTATTAGAAACACCTACCTTGTGCTTCCACTAACTGGCCACTTTATTAGAAACACCTTCCTTGTACTTTCACTAACTGGCCACTTTATTAGAAACACATATCTTGTGCTTCCACTAACCGGCCACTTTATTAGAAACGCATTCTGTGTACTTTCACTAACTGGCCACTTTATTAGAAACACATTCCTACTGGACTAACTGGGACTTTATTAGTATACAGTACTTCCACTAATGGCCACTTATATAGAAACAAACATTCCTTGTGCTTCCACAAGGCCACTTTATTAGAAACACAGATTGTACTATCCACTAACTGGCCACTTTGGAAACGGCCACTTTATTTAGAAAACACATTCTGGTGCTTCCACTAACTGGCCACTTTATTAATTGCATCCTTGTTCCAATTCTTAGGTTTTCCAAAACCGAATAAAAACACAAAGTGTATTCACCGCCACTTTTTAGCAAACTAATCTTTGCCTTTAACTAACTGGACTTTACAGACTCAACCTTGTGAATGGGCCACTTTTATTAGAAACACATTCCGTGTAATGTACCGGACCACTGTGATTATTTGGTTCTTAACCTGGCCCACTCTATTAGAAAGCCCTCCTTCTTCCATGTTCTATAGAACTAAATTCCGTGTACTTTCACTAACTGGCTGTATCTCTTGTTACTGTGGCCACTTTATTAGACACCTAATATATGCTTCCAAACCGATCTTAGTGCTAATTCCGGTACTTTGCTGTGCCTTTATTCAAAAACATTTCCGTGTACTTCCACTAACCGGCTAAAAACACTCCGTGTATTTCCACTGTGGGGTGTGAAATATCAAGGCTAATACTTGTGCTATAACTGGCCACTTTATGAAACAGGCGTGCTTCCTCCATATGGCCACTTTACAGTTCCGTGTACTTTCAAACCGGCCACTTTATTAGAAACACTCAACAAATGTTGTCCACTGTGATCTATAAAGACTCTACAGCCTAACAGTAAGACAGTTCCATCATGAGAGTCCACTTTAGACAATCACATATCCTGATATAACCACATATAGAAACACATTCCTTGCTAACTGGCATTAGTATTATATTTTGGCTTCACCTGTGGCCATATGTATTTAGTTGGTCCAAAACTGCTTAGAAACAAATCTTGTTATATTAACCTCCATCGCAAGTTAAGAAAGCTGTTTATCCACCTTGTGCTTCCACTAACTGGCCACTTTATTAGAAACACATATCTTGTGCTTCCACTGACTGGCCACTTTATTAGAAACACCTTATACTTTCACTAACCAGCCACTTTATTAGAAACACCTACCTTATACTTTCACTAACCAGCCACTTTATTAGAAACACCTTCCTTGTGCTTCCACTAACCGGCCACTTTATTAGAAACACATTCCGTGTACTTTCACTAACCGGCCACTTTATTAGAAACACATTCCTTGTACTTCCACTAACTGGCCACTTTATTAGAAACACATATCTTGTGCTTCCACTAACCGGCCACTTTATTAGAAACACATTCCGTGTACTTTCACTAACCGGCCACTTTATTAGAAACACATTCCTTGTACTTCCACTAACTGGCAGAAACACCTACTTTATTAGGCCAATTAGAAACACATACCTTGTACATTCATTAACTGGCCACTTTATTAGAAACGCCTACCTTGTACTTACACTAACTGGCCACTTTATTAGAAACACCTACCTTGTGCTTCCACTAACCGGCCACTTTATTAGAAACACATACCTTGTGCTTTAACTAAATGGCCACTTTATTAGAAACACCTATCTTGCACATCCACTTATTGGCCACTTTATTAGAAACACCTACCTTGTGCTTTCACTAACTGGCCACTTTATCAGAAACACATATCTTGTGCTTTAACTAAATACCCACTTTATTAGAAACACATACCTTGTACATTCATTAACTGGCCACTTTATTAGAAACGCCTACCTTGTACTTACACTAACTGGCCACTTTATTAGAAACACCTACCTTGTAGAAAGTTACATGTACTTCATTCAAGCCTTTCATTTCCAACACCCTAAAGTTATTTAGTGCCACAGTATTTGTTCTTTAATAAGACTAGTGATTCCAAACTTCCCAACAGCACAATGACATTGCAAACCCCTTCTCATCAAGCGTAAGGACGTGTGTGAGATCGTGGTTAAAGCTGTGTAAGGACATATATAAGGACATGTTACACATACAGGTCCTGGAGCTTGTGTTGCTCATTTGGGAAGCCGTTAGTGAGCGCTAGGCGTGTTTCCCCCTCCGGCCGAGGCGAAAGCGCAAACGCAGCCACACGTCTCCTGCCCTTCATCGCATTTGACGCGCGCTGACCAGACAGCAAGCCGTGATGCGTTGACCCTCCAGCAGGGTGGCATGGTCTGAAGGAGCGTCCCACCGTGGTGTGGCCGGGGTCAGAGCTCTCATCAGAGGGGTCAGGGCCACCAGAGCCGGCAACAACTGCCCCTGCCTGTGGCCATTACACGTCGCACGCAAGCACGTAAAGCAACAAGACGCTCCTGCTCAGCATCATACTGACCTCCTCTAGCCTGGCCTGGCCCGAGGGTGTGCTAGCGGACCCTGGAGGACTGTGTACTTGTGTGTATGTGTGACAAGTCCTCACCAAGGATCACACCCACCAGAAGGACACGACAGTAAATGAAACACAATAAGATGTGAGCTATGACAGGGAGTACGTGCTCACGTTGCAAAACAGGAAAGACCTATACGGTCTTCAGTCGACTTTTAAGGCCTCAGATTTTGCTCCAGAGTAAGGCAAAAAACAGACATGCTTTTATTTCCATGCATCGGAGTGGAGTAACCAGTGATTCATCCTGCCTTTAAAGAGTTTTCCCCCACACATCCTCTGACAAAATACACATGCAGCTGTCGCAGTGTGTGCTATGATCGGTTGGTAGATGTACACAAATTGCTTTGTAGGAGTCAGAGTAGAGAATTTTGTTAGCTGCAGACATTGCAGTGCACAAAAGTAAAGCCTGACTAAAACCTCTGAGACACAACAAGACTTCAAATAACAAGCCATTCTAAAAAGCCATTTGAAAGACAGAGCTAAAGAACTACAAACAGTGAATACAGTGTTTGAAAACCACTAGAAACGGCTGGTTAGCCTGTAGTATAGCAAGCATGCTAGTTATCTTAGCCACTTGAATTCCTAGAAAGCTAGCTAGCATGCATGCTACCTAAATCAAATCACATGCTAGTCAACACATTCAGGACACAATATTTGGCAGATGCTCTAATCCAGAGTGACATACAATTTGATTATATCCTACACAGGTAAGAGAAGGGAGCATTAGGAGCCCTGCCCAAGGACTCTTATTGGTGTAGTATGTGCCTTAGGGCTCCAGAATAAATCACTCGTTAATCATTATCATCCATGTTGAGTAGATTACTCAATAAATTGAATATGGAACTGTTGGATGGTTTAGATTTCTGAAAATGTGTTATCTGATTTTATGAATTATTTAATTACAAGTTTTAAAAGGTAAGTAATTATGCAGCAGTCAAATGCAGTTCACCGAAAACATAAGCTGGGTTCACTGAACTTCTAATAGTAATTTATTCAAAATATCTGTCAAACTTATTTTTAAAGTTCATTAAAGACAACGTTTTACTAAAACATGGCTACCTTTTCAACATAAAGCACAAAACACATTTATCTTTTTTTTTTTTTGCAGATCTGAAGATACAAATACTAGCTAGCTATAGACACTGCTTTGCACAAAAGTCTGACTAAAAGCTCACAGGTACAACATGGCTTCAAATAACAAGCTATTCTAAAAAGCCAGGGACAGAACTGAGGAACTACAAACAGTGAATACAGTGTTTGAAAAACAGAGGAGAAACAACTAGAAATGGCTGGTTAGCCTGTAGTATAGCAAGTATGCTAGTTAGCCACTTGAATTCCTAGAAAGCTAGCTAGCACACATGCTACCTAAATCACATGCTAGTCAACCATTTTAAGATACAGTATTTGGCAGATGCTCTGATCCAGAGTGACTTACAATTTGATCATTTCTTACACAGGTAGGCCAAGGTAGCATGATGAGTCTTGCCCAAGGACTCTTATTGGTATAGTGTAGGGAGGGAGGTGGAGGTGTTACACATTACATTATACCTACCATTAAATCTTTCAGTTTTACTGCAAGTAGCACTTCGTTTTATCGATTAAACTGAAGTAATGATGGCCGGGGAGAGAGTCCGGGACACCATCCTACCCACCCAGAGAGACTAAGTGTTTTTACTCTGGTGACAAAGTGTGACTGAGTAGAGCTGTGGGTCAATTAGGAGTGAGTCTGAGTTCAGGGGTCATACAGTGGCTAGCCCCATCAGCCAATCACCATGCTCCACTAAACCTGCTGCTTTTTGTACATGCTTCTATTGAATAATCCAATAATCCAATAATCCAATAATCCAATACCTTCTATTGAAGCATGCAACAAGCAAATTTGCCACCTCTGCTTGTTGCGCATGATGAAGATAGAGGGGTTTGTGTGCGTCGCTCTGTAGTGCCTGCGTCAAAGGGATGAGCTGTATGTCATGGGAAGTTAGGAGATCCCTATGGTTCTTATGTCGGTACCCATGCTACCCCTAACACTACACTGTGCAGGAAAGAGGTTGACCAGGGTTGGGAAGCTCTGTAAGATAAGTCACTTTTTTTACATTGTTGAATGAGAATTTAGATGTGCATTGGGGCTGCATAATAAATCATTAGCTAATCATTTTCATCAGTGTTGGGTACAACTCAAGAACTCTAACTCTAGGAATTTATTATCCCACAAAAAATCTAAATAGGAAATGTGATTATTTAGATAACTATACATTTGTTATTTGTTTTTATTAATAATTTAATTGTAGGTTAAAATTTAATTAATTAAATTAATTATTCCGCAGTCAAATTCAGTTTATTGAGTCTACTGAACTTCTAATAGTAAGTTATTGAAAATATCTGTCAAACTTGTTGTTTAAAGTTCATTAAAGTCAGTGTTTTTTTTGCAACATGGTTTCCTTTTCAACATAAAGCACAAAAGACATTTTTAAGCTGCACATTTCGATCGACTTTGATAGCAGTTAACTGACTTAATCTGGAAAAAAATCACAAAGTTTGGCAGATCTGAAGACACAAACATAATTTGATTGCACCATTAAGTTCCTTGTGGTCTTCTTTATAATCCAATACCTTGGGCCCTCTTACATAAAATGATGCCAAAATAAAAGTCCTTTTTTTTTGGTTGTGCCGCCTGACATAGTACTTATGGACTGAAGTTGAGTTTTTTAAGTTGCCTTATTTTACAACATGGTTTTTAATAAGAAAGTTTTTAAACAAAGATTATTGCCAACAAGGATACCTTTTCATACATACGACACAAAAGACAGTTTACATTTTGACTGGACTGTTAGACTGTTTATGACTATGACTTAGAGTTTATGTGGTTTCATAATTTAAAAAAAGTTATTTTTTCATAAAGTTTCTCGTATCTGCGGATACAAACATTATTTACCCTGGATATTTAATCTGTTGACTGTGACAGCCATATCATATGATTTACTGCATTGTCACACTCATCACACCATTTAGTGACCTCTATGGATGTGCCAGGCACTGTCATCCTGGAAGAGACCATTCCTCATCAAGATAGAGATGGTTTATCACAGGCTAAATGGATCAGTCAGAATAACTTTGTACTGGTTTACAGCGACCCCTTCTCCTAAGGGCACAAGTGGCCAGTGAAATGTCCCCAACAGCATAGCAGAACCACCAGACCTCCTCCGGGGGTGGGGGGTCAAGCTTTACTATAAAGTTGCTTAAATCTTTTCCTCCTGCCATCTTGATCCAAATTCGAGGTCAAATAGGCCTGCTCAGCGTTTTTATACATGCCCAGGAGGGTGGCAGGACATTCATTGCTTAATTGGATAATGCAGCATGGCTGTCTGGAAGCATCTGTGCTCGTTATATTTCTCCACTCATTTATTCCTTTCTTTTTTTACCCGACTACACGTCTGATAACTAATTAACTATGTTGTTAATCATATCCATATCATTCGGCTGACAACACTGGCCTTACTCCAATCTCCAAAGTACTTAATATTTTTGCTACCTTTACCCACTTTTAAATACATTCTTAACTTTTAATGGAAGTTAATGGAACAAAGTATCAGATCATTTTGTGCGTTTATTACAAAATGAGTACATGATGTAAAGAGCAAAAAAAAAGATAAAAATGGAGATTTTTGTTCAAGAATGGCTTTATTTTGTAATACTGTTGAACACTGTTGTTTACAGGTAAATGACAAATTGTTGCTGTCCAAAGCAAATCAAGTTTCCTAAAATAGCAGCTTTACAGGAGAGGGCAAAAACCTAAATGTAACTCAATGGAACCTGACTTTTTCCTAAACTGATTTGGGCCATTCCTGTTGGCCCATTCATCATGAAAAGTGGCAGTGCCAAATATTGTGGCTGTTTTTAAATGATGCAAAAAAGTAAAAATCCACAAAAATGGAGACACATGAATTTCTTTGGACAGTGAATGACAAAATAAGTTTTTTTTTTTTTAATTCCAATTTAAAGAACCATATTAAAACTAGGCACATAATGTGCATTTTTACACATGTGTATAGTTGCTGTTTATACCTATGTGCATCTTATAGCTTAAATATATCGTCGCTGTCCAATGAAAAACATGTATCTCCATTTTTGTCCATTTGGACTTTTATGCATGATTTGAAAACAGCAGCTCCCGTTTACACTTTTATGAGAATTGCATGATGAACGGACCAATTGAAATGGTCCAAAAGTGCTTGGTAAGACGTCTGGTTCCATTGACTTACATTAAAGTTGAATGAGGTTTTTGGCCTCTCCTGTAAAGTTGCCATTTTGGAGATACTTGTTTTTCTTTGGCCAGCGACGATATGTAGGTTACTTCAGAGTTATCACTTTTATTTGTATTTTTCAATTATTTAAACTGCTCTGTCTCCTTACTTCTTACTGATTTATCCTTGAACCTGAATTTATTCCAACAAGTCTTTACACAAATAAATAATTCATTGGTTTTCTGAGGATCTTCTTTTTCTGTTTGGTTGTGCTGCTTGACCTTTGTAGACATAAGAACTTCTGGACAGACGCTGAGTGGAGTACTTTTAAAGATGCCTTATTTTACAACATGATTTTTTTTTTTTCCCTTTTTCAAACATAAAATTATTCCAAATGATTGTATTTAGTGTTGTGCGTAACTAAATGGCCTTTTTGATAGGTATGTTAATTACTTAATCAGCATGTGTAATAACTGGATGGCAAAATGAAACCAAAATAAATTTTACATGAATGCACTGCCAATGATTTACATAAAAGAGGTACCGTTAAACAATTTAATATTTGTTATGTACTAAGAAAATTATTGTTTAGGAAAATAATGAATGTGAACATGTGGTGTCAATGACCCAAATAGTAGAAGATTTAGTCTTCTGTGAAACCAAGTCACAGCAATGACAAACTCCCTAGTGTGTTCTAGTGCCTTGAACAGTAATCCGATTACAGTCGGATATGTGTAATCTGATGGCGCTGATTTTCAAAGATACCCTACTGTCATTACAAATATGTGATTTCAGTAATCAGATTATATAACCCAGATTACATGTAGTTACCCAGTCCTTTATCACATTACTCTGCAATATTGACACCAGAGAAAGTTGCATGCTATATACACTGATCAGCCTTGATATTAAATCCACCTCAATGTATCTACACCATGTTCACACTGCACACCACACGCCATTTAATCAGCTCCACCTACCACACAGGTGCACCTTGTAGTTCTACAATTACAGACTGTAGTCCATCTGTTTCTTCTCATACCTTGTTTGCCCCCCCCCCCACGAGGTCAGGACCCCGACAGAGCAGGTATTACCCTTGAGCAAGCCAGAGGCAACAGTGGTGAGGAAAAACTCCCTTGAGTAAGGAAGAAACCTCGAGAGGAGCCAGGCTCAAGGGCGGAACCCAACCTCCTCAGGTCGAACCCGGATGAGAAGAGAAAGACAGAACTCACAGTCTGATTAGATCCAGTCGGATTAGTCCAGGAGTGAGTAACTGCAAGATGGAGCCGACCCATAGATAGAGTTCATGATCAGAGCCAGAAGCTGGTCATTGTAAAGGTAAAGGACCAACACTGCACTGTACAGCAGCAGATGCGCTATGGAGTGAAGCAGCAAGGTAGGAGTGTCTTATAGAGTGGACAGTGAGTGGTTAAACACTCCAGCAGCACTGCTGTGTCTCATCCACTTACACCACCACATCAGTATCACTGCAGTTTTGAGAATGGTCCACCCACCCAATAATACCTGCTCTGTGGTGGTCTTGTGAGAGTCCTGGCTATTCAAGAACAGGGTAAAACGGGGATGATAAAGTTTACAGAGAGTCAGATGGAGTCTGTAACTGTAGAACTACAAGGTGCTTCTATATAGTAAGTGGAGTTGGTCAAATGGACAGTGAGTGTGGATACAAGGAGGTGGCTTTAATGCTCTGGCTGATGGGTGTATGGCTGATTAGTGTTCAGTGCTAAATCAAAGCATTTGCAAGGCCGCACAAAGGCAGCATGCAGTAATCACAATATGTGTTTTTCCATATTGTACAGGCCTGAAGAAGAGTATTTTGACACATTGCCTGGGTCAAACATGGCAGTACGTTAAAAGTAGACACATATACTATTGTCTTTGAAGTGTTGGTGTCTTGCTGAAAAGGCCTCTGTCACACATACTGTCAGGACCCTTAACAACAAACTGACTTACGGCCTCTCTTTAGTGACTTTACAGAACTCCAGCTGTAAAATGGCCCAGACTGCACACCAGGAAAATATGAGTGAGTAAAATCTGCCGGGCTTGGCCAGAGGCTGAAAGAACCTACTGTAAAATCAGTCCTAAATCAGTCACTGAAAAATGTCTCTCCCCGAACTTTGTCATTTCCTGCCTATTTCCGCCTAAAAAACGCAGGGCCGTCCAAGTGAAACCCCTGGACTCGGACCAAATCATACACACTGACCCTGCACAAATCCTCCGCTCCAGCCGCCGCATTCACACACCAACAATTGTCTAGGTCTAACAGATGTCTAATGGTAACAGCAAAGCCGGTGATCCTTCCAACCAATTTGTTTACCCATATTTCACAGCTTTCTGCTCCGACACAGATGTTTATTGACACGGCACTGGAACGGCGGCGGATAAGTCTTTTTCCACAGGCCATTTGTAGTCACTCCAGGCTGCATACATCTCTCAAGGAAGGAGGTTATAACCAGAACGTGCTACACTTTAGCAATAGCACCACTACTGCAGTATAATCATTTGAATGCGCGTGAAAGGACTGATAACAGTAACAGGAATTAGGTTGTTTATTTTAAGACTGCTTGACCAATTAAAGAAGGTATAATTTGAGGGCTATTAGTTGCCTAAGATAGCTCTTTAGCTTATCTTAAACATGAGCTTCTACTGGCTTCATTTCCTAGTCAACACACACTGGTGATGGACCATACAAGCAACAGCTGTAGATTTAATAAACAGGCAATGTTCCTATAATACGATAATACAATACAAAGTTTGCGCTAGTTACTGTTACATCTCTCAAACTTACAGTTCAGTCTGACTGGTGACATTCATAGCATCCGAATCCAGTGGGGACAAAATCACTGCTTAGGCTAGACTTACTTTCAATGAGATTTGACATAATATACATAATATATTAATATGAACTCCCCAAACCCCCAATTATAGCCCACCAAAACAATGTATGGTGAATGTAAACCCCACAGACAGTCACCTGGGACTGAAACGTACCTAATAGCATGTAATACCTCCACAAGCACCAAAATCCGGCTCAAAGGACGCATGTTTTGTGGCAGTCGTGGGCTGGAGGTTAGGGAACCAGCCTTGTGGCCGGAGGGTCGCCGGTTTGATTCCCTGAACTGACAGTAACGACTGAGGTGCCCTTGAGCAAGGCACCTAACCCCCAACTGCTCCGCCGTGGATAGGGCTGCCCACCTCCCCCTAGTGTGTGTGTTCATGTGGGTGTTTCACTTCACGGATGGGTTAAATGTGTAGACTACATTTCCCCACTTTGGGATCAACAAGGGATTAAAATCTTAATCTTAAAACCAGCTGTGGCTGGACGTGAAATGAACTGGACAAGTTTCTGGATGTAGGCTGCTTCACCGTTCAGACACTCTTTTATCAAAGAATTGGACATTTGGGCCAGATTTGGTGGATGCCTTCCCTGGCACAATTCTGCCACAAATGCAATCACTCCATTTAGACAATCATTAACATCTGCTTTGGAGCCATTTTCCACACAAGGAACGAGACATTCACTGCACCGTACCACTCCTCTCAATCTATGAATCCCATCACTCTCACACCCCGCAGGTATGTATAGCTCTATCATCCCCGTGCAGCACCATCTGCAGGAGCCTCAAGTTACTACAGCCTTAAACACACAAGGTGACTATTTTTTGTATGGTACATCATCTTATTAACAGGGAGAATGGCATCTTTTGCAATGTCACTCTAGCCGTGGTATGCCTGCTATAGTGCTTTGTAACTTTAAAGGAGCATACTTTATGGCACCACATCATACACCAACAACTAGCATGGACAACATGAGAAATGCAGAGAAGAAGAGACCAACAAGTTTACATTAAACCACCCATGGAAAACCGGTAGTGATTTAATGCTAAGCTGCACTA
Source organism: Prochilodus magdalenae (assembly GCA_024036415.1). Lineage (NCBI taxonomy): Eukaryota > Metazoa > Chordata > Actinopteri > Characiformes > Prochilodontidae > Prochilodus > Prochilodus magdalenae. The sequence continues at coordinate 244,314 of JAMWET010000628.1, read as the reverse complement.
TTAAGCTGATCAGAATCCAAAATTTTACAATTTTATATTATATTATTTTTATAATGCTTCTGTTTTAAATGAGCCTATGCTAAAGCTAACACTGGATCTAATATAATCAATATTAGGAGTCATTGATTTGCCATACCATTTTTTCATTTGCTTGTACCATGTGACAAAAAAAAAATCATAACTGCATGCAAGTGCATTCATATACTCACAATTTGTAGACTGACAGCTTGTTGACCTTATATTGTAAAGGACTCCACCCACCCAAGTCACTGTACCATAATCATAACTCATAACTGTAGCATATCTATACTCGCACATGTAGACTGACGTCTTGTTTATCTTCTAGATATATACATATTACTGCTATATATAAATTTTTTATAGTTAGGTACTACAAGGTACACACTACGCACTAAGATTTTCCCTGACCTTTACACCTGTGCAAATGACATGACAGTAAATGTAATTTCATTTAATCAGATAATATACAGGGGTTGGACAACGAAACTGAAACACCTGTCATTTTAGTGTGGGAGGTCTCATGGCTAAATTGGACCAGCCTGGTGGCCAATCTTCATTAATTGCACATTGCACCAGTAAGAGCAGGGTTCAGTTGCAGGTAAAGAGCACAGTACTGCTCAAAATACTGCAAACACAACTTATGGGTGACATACCAGAGTTTAAAAGAGGACAAAACTGTTGGGCAGGTCTTGCTGGCTATCTTGACCAAGACCAGCAAGTCTTTGGTGGCCATCAAGAGCCACGGTATCCAGGGTAATGTCAGCATACCACCACAAGAAGGGCCTCCACAGCATCACGTAGTGACCTGGCCACTATCCTGCAAGAAGAGACCACTGTGCAGGACTTGTAGATGTCATTCCCAAGACGAACTGACGCTGTATTGGCCGCAAAAGGAGGCCCTAAACCATACTAATAAATGATTGTGGTCTAAAACCAGGTGTTTCAGTTTCATTGTCCAACCCCTGTATATTTACACCATATCTAATGATGCAATCATTTAGATACATGATTAAATACACAATGCACTCAAGCAACTGCTAACTTAACTTGGAAGCTGAGTTAAAAGGGGCTTTAAAAATGTGAAATGTGTATGATATTAGAAATAATTTAAGCAGAAGCAATGTTACTATGATTCAGTCAGAACAGCTACAAGCGAAAAAACACTCAAGCACTGTAACTAGAGGGGCTATAATTTATCCCGTACCACCTTCTGGTTTGTGAGATTTCTTCACGGACGTCAAATCATTTCTTTCTCCAGCAATAATAATATATAGACCATAATGAATTACTACAATAGCTTCTGTATTAAAGTAGCCTCGTCCCAAGAACTTATCGTCAGCATTCAACCATTGCTTTGATTTGCAGTGCGGTGATTTTGGCATAGAGGGAATAAGCCGCATAAGTCAGCGAGGACTAAAGTATAAGATACATAGACACCATAAAAACAAATACATGATCCATTTGCTTGTTTATTTCCCTATTAGCAGATGAGCTAGATGTCTGTGCAGGGAAAGTGATAATTTAATAGGGCCTTAAGCACTGCGGCTACGCTGGTATATCATACTGCCCCAGTAGACAGCACGCATATCAACTAATTAATGCTCTGAAAAGAGCAATGATGATTGCTTTCTGTTGGAGAAGTGCCAAATTATGGTGGCTCACACCCCCCGTCCCGGTTCAAATGCTAACCCAGATATATGCACGAGTCTGATCACCATCATTTGGATGTATCGTTATAGAAGTATGAGATTTTTTGCATTGATACAGTGAGAAAATGTAATTGTGGGATGCTGATTCATGGTGGAGAAGTAAATGTGTCGTGTTGTGTGGTAGGGAAACATGGAGGCTCACACATGGAGGCTCACACATGGAGGCTCACACATGGAGGCTCACACATGGAGGCTCACACATGGAGGCTCACACATGGAGGCTCACAGGTCCTTTTTATAGTAAATACATTCTGTGTCAGAAAAATAGCTGCACCCAGAAGGAATCAGCCAACAGGAATGAAACATGATTGGTATTTTGACATTGTGAGACATGCAAATGATTCATATTTCATGCTCGGCCACACATGTCGCATTAGCAAGGACGGGCTTTATCGCTAATCTGAACCAACAGCCATGATTGTGTACATTCAGGGAGCAGTGATGCCTCCATGAGTCATCCTGTTAGTGCCACCATTAGCAGGCGGCTGGACAACGCAGGACTATGGGCATGCAGACCTTTATGACAACCGCCCCTAACACCACATCAGCATCACCACTGTCAAGGAGTGACTCAGAATGGCAGTGGGTCATCTTCAGAGACCAGTCCTGCTTTTGTCCAAAAATTACAAAAAGTATTTAAACCCAATGCAGTACACAAACCATGTAGTTGAGATAAAGTAGAGATACCCAAGGTAAAACATTACTCCAGTAAAAGTACAAGTTCCACTGGAGTAACAGTACTAAAGTATTTACCTTCAAATGTACTGAAGTATGGAGAGTAACAGGAGTATGATTTATTATGGCTTTAATGTCCTATTATCGTTTCTGGAACAGGACTCTTCATCAGCTCAGTGTAGGTGAAGAGAACACACTACTTACAGCACACTAACGCATTACACTTACTGAGTTACTGTACACCAACACGCTACATACAGTACACTAAAGCATTACACTTACTGAGCTACTGTACACCAACACACTACATACAGTACACTAAAGCATTACACTTACTGAGCTACTGTACACCAACACACTACTTACAGTACACTAACACATTACACTTAATGGGTTACTGTACATCAACACACTACTTACAGTACACTAACACATTACACTTACTGAGCTACTGTACACCAACACACTACTTACAGTACACTAACACATTACACTTACTGAGTTACTGTACACCAACACACTACTTACAGTACACTAACACATTACACTTAATGGGTTACTGTACACCAACACACTACTTACAGTACACTAACACATTACACTTACTGAGCTACTGTACACCAACACACTACTTACAGTACACTAACACATTACACTTACTGAGCTACTGTAGTTGTTGTTGTAGCTGGTTGTTGTAGCTCAGCGGATAACACCACTACCCGCCAAGTAGCCACCACCACACATGGGAGACTGGGGTTCGAATCCCGGGCTGAGTGACTATGCTGTGCTACACCAATAAGAGTCCGTGGGCAAGACTCCTAACACTACACTGGCCTACCTGTAATATGATTAACCTTTTAAGTCGCTCTGGATAAGAGCGTCAGCTAAATACTGTAAACGTAAACGTACTGTACACCAACATGCTACTTACAGCACACTAACACATTACACTTACTGAGTTACTGTACACCAACACACTATTTACAGTACACTAACACATTACACTTACTGAGTTACTGTAAACCAACACACTACTTACAAAACACTAACACATTACACTTACTGAGTTACTGTACACCCACACACTACTTACAAAACACTAACACATTACACTTACTGAGCTACTGTACACAAACACACTACTTACAGTACACTAACGCATTACACTTACTGAGTTACTGTACACCAACACACTACTTACAGCACACTAACACATTACACTTACTGAGTTACTGTACACCAACACACTACTTACAGTACACTAACACATTACACTTACTGAGTTACTGTACACCAACACACTACTTTCAGTACACTAACACATTACACTTACTGAGTTACTGTACACCAACACGCTACTTACAGTACACTAACGCATTACACTTACTGGGTTACTGTACACCAACACACTACTTTCAGTACACTAACACATTACACTTACTGAGTTACTGTACACCAACACACTACTTACAGTACACTAACGCATTACACTTACTGGGTTACTGTACACCAACACGCTACTTACAGTACACTAACACATTACACTTACTGGGTTACTGTACACCAACACACTACTTACAGTACACTAACGCATTACACTTACTGAGTTACTGTACACTAACGCATTACACTTACTGAGTTACTGTACACCATCACACTACTTACAGTACACTAACGCATTACACTTACTGAGTTACTGTACACCAACACACTACAGTAACGCATTACACTTACTGAGTTACTGTACACCAACACACTACTTACAGTACACTAACACATTACACTTACTGAGTTACTGTACACCAACACACTACTTACAGTACACTAACGCATTACACTTACTGAGTTACTGTACACCAACACACTACTTACAGTACACTAACGCATTACACTTACTGAGTTACTGTACACCAACACACTACTTACAGCACACTAACGCATTACACTTACTGAGTTACTGTACACCAACACACTACTTACAGCACACTAACGCATTACACTTACTGAGTTACTGTATACAAACACACTACTTACAGCACACTAACACATTACACTTACTGAGTTACTGTACACCAACACACTACTTACAGCACACTAACGCATTACACTTACTGAGCTACTGTACACCAACACACTACTTACAGTACACTAACGCATTAAACTTACTGAGCTACTGTACACCAACACACTACATACAGCACACTAACGCATTACACTCACTGAGTAACTGTACACCAACACACTACTTACACTACACTAACGCATTACACTCACTGAGTAACTGTACACCAACACACTACACTAACCCATTACACTGTACACCAGCACTTAGGTCAAATTTTGTTAAGCATATCAACACACACATCAATGTGCGGTGTAAGGATGGATAGAATTTCAGACACACTTGTTAATATTTTTGATGATTTGAACTCTGCTTTAGGTGAAATGGAGCATGGGTAAATGCGACCACACACAGACTCATACATTCTATCACAGCACATTTAGCTTGTGTTAGCACCAGTAGAGGTGGACCCTGCAAGCCAGCAGCCCCATTACCTGTTCAATCTTTCATGTCGCTTCTAAACGTTATTCAGGGAAAAGGGACTTTAGGTAAACGCTACTGTCAATTAGCACCACTCTTCACAGCGTGGCCACCATCATCACCATCATCAGTATGCTGAACTGCACAGGTCTTCGAGGTAGCTACACAGAAGCACTTCTTGGCATGAGGAAACGGTTCTTCGAACTGAAGGAGAATGTGTTGTACATCGTCACTGTCCAAAAACAAACATAGATCTCCACTTTGCTTGATCTTTACTTTTATACATCATTTGAACACAGCAGCTGCTGTTTACACTGTGTGGAAATGTCATGATGAATGGACCAACAGAAATGGCCCACAGCAGCTTGGGAAAAAGTCTGGTTCCATTGACTTACATTAAAATACAGTAAGGACTTTTCCCTCTCCTGTAAATGTGCCTTTTTGGCGATACTTGTTTTTCTTTGGACAGTGACGATATGGTTCTACATAGAACCTTAATGAAAACGGTTCTCTATACAGCCTCAGATAGGGCCCTGCTGTTGTCACAATATCAAGCCTGTCAGAGGGTCGATTACATATACGTTCATTTATATTCTGCATTGACTGACTGAGGTCTATATCGCTGAGATTTCTCAGTTTGTTTCAATGCCAAGAAATGCCAGGAATAATTAATATCAGATCGCGCCATGCTTTTGTTTTCACTGGAGATGAGCGGGAATTCTGAGGGTTAATTAGGGCCTGCACTAATCTGGTAAAGCGCCTTCAGTGCAAACGATAGATCCATAGGCTTCAGTGAGATTATCAGCCCTGATTTACTGTACTGCCTTCATGACTCAACTCTAAATTAGGAGTTATAGCGAATCTGCGTGTGAAGAGAAATAAGATACAGAGCCTGGATCTATCTAATTAGGAGCCTGTGCTGTCAGCAAGAGAGCGAGTGAGAGAGAGAGAGAGCGAGAGAGAGAGAGAGAGAGAACTTTTCCTGCAAGCTCAACATACTGGTTCAAGAGGCCAAGAAAGACAACTCAATGCCCACATTTGCAGATCACTTCTTGAAGTTTTAAGGAAGTTTTCTTTCCCTTGTTTTGGAGACCTTGGCATAGAATTAATTAAAGCACTGCACGTCTAATCAAGCCCTGCCATGGACCAGCAGCCTGTCCAGGGTGTTTCCTGGCTTCCACCCAGCATTGGGAGCATTGGGATAGGCTCCAGTATAAACCCACACAACCCTGAAGGACAAGCAGCTCAGAAGACATTGAATTTAAACGAACTCCTGAGGAACCCATACTTAACTGACAGCACTGTCAATTCAATAATAACTTAAATAGATGTAAAACAGTCTAAATTAAAACATTAGAAGACCCATCAGGTATAAGACATGCTCAAATACACATTAGAACTTCTTAGAGCATCCATCTATCCCTAACTACCAGCGTAGGAAGTGGACTTTTAAGGTTCTAACTGTTCTTCCCTTTTTGGGAACCTATTGGATTAAAATGAAATGATAAAGCTCCAAAGTAAGAGGTATACGCATCAGCACATCAGTCCAGGTGTTGAACTGATGGAAAGGAATGTGATAAAACCCAAAAAAGGATTTAGGAATTCAATTTGAATGGCTTAAGTGGAACTGAGGAGAAAGTAGATTACTCTGAGTACATGTAAAAGTATTAGCATCAGGAAATACTCGAAGAAGCACAAATCCGTCAGAATTGCACTGAAGTGTTGGCAGCTCAGCCAACGTAACCTGTTCCTGCCCGGCTCTGGACGCGTCTCCAGTCCAGCCGTCACATTAAATCCTGTTTGGACTCATTTTGAGTGCATATGTGGGGGCTCATGGTCTTTGTAGTCCAGCGAGCCGATGTATGAGTCATGGCCACGCACAGAGCCGAGGCAGGCTGCTCACAGATGGATGGATACACCCAGGCCCTGGAGGACTCGCCTTACTCACTGCACATTAAAGCAGCCCAAAAGAGAAAGAGAGAAAGAGAGAGAGTGAGAGAGAGAGAGAAACAAGAAGAAGCAGGAGCCATGATTTTCCGTTATTCTGGCAGCCATTTTGCCAAAGTCGCCCTCCTTGTCTTTATTCTGCCCAGCAAAGGCCCGATTTTACACAACACATGCGATCAATACTAAAACCTGATGAGCCGAAAGCCATGGCAGGTCATTGACTTGCAGCAGTGGCCTTGCCCCACGTAGCCTAAGGAAGATTGAAGCCAAGCGTCATAACCTCAGCGAGAATGATGCAAACGCTTAACCTGCTCTGCCATTATGCTGTCATTTCACCCCTCGTAAACACAAATTGATCCAAACAACATTTGTCATTATGGCCTATGGCAGCTCTGGAACAACATCTTTGGGAATAAAGACCACTCTAGTGGAACGCTCCTTGCTAGAAGGCTCCTGTCAAACAGAATTATATAAGGTGATGCTGCACCGGGTATCTGTATACCTTGATATGCCCCCGATGAGTTGTTCAGAAACCGGTAGGTATAATGCCAACACTAATACATGGGTCATGATATTAGTAATCGAGTAGTCTAGGAGTCATTTTGATACACTGGGAGGTAACTAAGAATATTAAGAGGTTTAAAAAAGGCAAAACAATAAAAATGGATTTTACAGAGCACTCTAAACTAAAGGCCAGCACTCGTTTAATGCACAAAATATTTACTGGGCTCGCAGATAAAATCTACACAGTCATCCCGGCACTTTGGCCTTCCTCAGCATGAACGTGATATGCCAGCCAACTCAGCTATATAGACCAAATATAATATAGACCTGTATGCCACCCCCTTAGAAGCATCACCAACAGGTTACAGGTACGATACATCATTCTGGCAAATAGTCCTCAAAGCTGTATAACCAAAAAAAAAACAAACAAAAAAAAATTATCATAACAGAAACAACCAAAAACTAAACTGAAAATAATTTGTGAGAAATTCACCTGTAACGTATTGGTTGAGGCAGGATGCAAGTGCATAGTGGTTTTATTAGAGTGAGTCCGGGTAACAGGACAGAACTACCACAGGGCAACAACAGAGACTTCACAAACAGGCAGGGCAAACAAAGGGGTCTTAATACAAGTCCTAATGGGTACAGATAGGTATCAGGTGTGGAAGTGGGTGGAGCCAGGAGGGAGCTGGAAAAGCAATGCCATGAAACAAACAGCGGGGGCGCAGTTAGACATGAACAGGGACGGGCAGACATAGACAGACAGAGATGTAACATCACCAGTCACTACAAATATATACAAAACATAAGAAAAGAAAAAAGAAAAAGTAAAAAACTAGAAAAGTGTGTTTCCTGAAGGAGGTGCTGAAGGCACAGAGTGATTGTGCAGCTTAAGCTTATTGCTAGCCGACTGCTAAGGCTAAAATCAATGGGATTCTGTGAGAGGTATGAATAAATGACACAAAGAGGAGTGCGGGTCCATATGTCTGTGGATTAGAGTTTGAGGCTCTGCCCTGAGTGAGGACATGCAGTTTAGTGGCTGCAGGTTAAAAGAAACAATGAGGCTTGAATGAGGGTGAAAGTGAATGGGAGAGAAACGAGTGACAGGGGAGAAAGACAAAGAGATGATCTCAGAGCAACATTGGATTTGTGCTTGAGGGTGTGCCCTGAGATAGTGTATTTGAAACCGTGTCTGTCAGTTCAGCAGTACAGCAAGTACGATTGAGAGATGTGTACTTTTCCACCCCATTCATTCTTTAATAGAACAAAATGTGGAATATTTCAAAAGGGATTTTTTTTCCAAAAACCGCAAGTTGGATCAAATAGTTAGATACAAGTGCACCTTTGCCAATCATAATAAACATTCTCGAGTTGGAACCGTGTCGATATCTCGAAATTTTAAAAAAGAGTATACTGTCAGATTACCATACGATGCAATGTGTCACTTGGATTCACCATATTCCACTTATTAAGCCCCTTTCTGCAGGAGACGCTGCTCACAGTCTCTTTTCCAAACCCATGAAACGTAACGTACTGGCCTCATGTCCCATGTTATTAAGTGTCTAGGTACTGGGCATTTCTCATCTTTAAAAGGTCGACAAGCATGTAATTCTCCCCTGAACTCTGAACTTCTCCTGAAGCATCTAAAGAAGTAATAACTCATACAGTGTAGACCGAAATGCCATAAACTAGACGCCAAAACTTAAACGAATATTTTATTTACAGTTTACAGACATGGTAAAAAATAAGGATTTTTAAATAATTTTTTAAATAATAAAATGTAATGTATTGTAATGAATAGCTCGGAGTAGCAAGATTCGCTGATTGTTTTTCAAATATGAAGCATGTGGATATCAAGTTCAGTTTCAGGGCTGTATAGATTTCTCAGGCACCATCACTTACAGCTCTGCTTCTTCAATTTTACAGGTTCCCTCAAACTGAGTAAAAACTGGCAAGAAATTAATTCACCTGTAAAAGTCATTTTATCCACAAAATTTTGGAACAGTGTGTATTAATGTTAGATATTCTATGTACATATAACTCTAATAAATACAATTTTATACTAAAATTATTAATTATTATCATTTTATTATATATAATATTATAATTTGATGAATACATCAAAACCTTTCACAGCAGCTATACAATTCAACTTTTAATTTCTTTAATAAGGTCAATGAAATATATCGTCGCTGTCCAAAGACAAACATGTATCTCCAAAAAGGCAACTTTACAGGAGAAGCCAAAAACCTCATTTAACTTTAATGCAAGTCAATGGAACCAGACGTCTTTCCAAACAGTTTTGGGCCATTTCTGTTGGTCCATTCATCATGAGATTCTCACTCAGTGTAAACAGCAGCTGACGTGTTCAAAAGATGCATAAAAGTAAGCATCAAAAGTGGAGATACATGTTTTTCATTGGACAGCGACGATATATAGTAAGAAATGGCTTATAAAACCCTACATGATTAACAATAACTGTCAGCTGGATTTTCAGATTTGTAGGTGAGGTATCATAGGTAGTCTGTCCAGTCATTCCCAGACATTCAAGAACTTTGAGAATAGTGCTACACTAAGGGCACGAGAATTTACAGACTGCATTTCTCGCACTTCTCATGAATGCGTGACTTTTAACTGAATAATAATAATAATAATAATAATAATAATAATAATAATAATAATAACGGTGGCAAATTAATAAATGATAATAAAATAATAATAATGACCACTCTTCCTCCATCAAGCTCTGATTCTTTTTACACTGCAATGACACTTTCAGTAGGCACTCCGGAGTATGTTTATTCTCATTACATATTTGTCTACAAATGCTTATATGCTTGCCGAAATACGGATAAAAGCTCATGTAAATAAAGCTTATAGACATACATTAATTTCAATTATTGTATATATAGTATAAAAAATGTGTGTGTGTATATATAGTATATATGTACTGTATTTATATAAATATATATATATATATATATATATATATATATATATATATATATATATATATATATATATGTGTGTGTGTGTGTGTGTGTGTGTGTGTATGTATATGTGTATGTGTGTGTGTGTACGTATATATGTGTGTGTGTGTGTGTGTGTGTGTGTGTGTGTAAATGTGTGTGTGTGTGTGTGTGTGTAAATGTGTGTGTGTGTGTCTAAACAGCAACAGGTTTCTCCAACATGGCAGCTTTACGATACAGGCCAAAACCCTAATTTACCTTTAATGCAAGTCAATAGAATCAGACTCTGTTTCCAACCACCTTGGGGTTATTTCTGTTGGTCCATTCATCATGAAATTTTCATACAGTGTAAACAGCAGCTGCTGTCTTCAAATGATGACCTGCCTGTCTTTCTGTCCGTCTGTCCATCTATCTACATTATTCATTCTCAGCATTACGCTGCACTTTCCCTCAGTAATGACTAAATGCTCACCTACACTTGCAGTCTACTGTATAATGCGCTAATGCATTTCAGAACAATAGAGGCAACGCTGGGTCACAGGCAAATGCAATTCGTTCAATGAGACAAAAACAGTAGAGTACGGTGCATGATTTTCTGCTGAAGTGAAGACATGATACATTTAGTCCTAGTGTGAGCATGTGAGGTTCCCGGTAATGAGGCGCTCTTTCGGAGTATCGAGCTATTGCTGTTAAACACTGGTTATAAAGGAAACACTATCTTCTTTCAACTAAAGCCTCCGGATTAACAAGAGGAGGGCATTACCTCTGTGATCTGATTACATTATATAATTCCTATCACCAGTGGATCAACCGAATGCGTAAGTGGATAGCTCCTGTAACCTGAGACCGGACGACTTCTACTGCGTGAAGGCAGCTGTCCATGTATGCTAAAGGCCCTTGTGGTTTTTGCATCAGGTTCAGGGTTAAACACTTGAGCATGTTGGGAAATGCCTGTTAATTATCATATCCATGAATTATTAATCAACTTTGACCACAGCTATCAGGAGACGTTTGGGCTTTAGCTCGGAGAAGGAGGGCTTTAATAAAGCTCATTAGACAAGTGTGTTTTTACACGGGTCCGGCACGTCCCTTAGGAATTCCGGTTTGGAGAACGCGCGCTGAGGAGAAACAGCAGCAGATCGCACAGGGAAAGGCCAGAATTATCCACACGCCTTATTGATGACAGAATATAGTTTTACTTCAGATTAAGACGTGATTATCCTGCTACCGCGCTGTAAGAGCGAGACTGCACCGTCTAAACAGGAAGAGCGGGGCATTTAATGAGGCGGGAAGGTCTCTGTTGTCATGGCAACCCAGCAAGGACACCGTCCACAACGGCGATTAGAGTCCAGCTCTTACTTCAGTTAGAAACTTTAGTGCTAAGCTGAGAGCCGTGTTGGCCAAAGGTGTGAAGTGAGTGTTTAAGTGCTTTGGTCTTCGTGGCTGTATGTGCAGTGCAGAGGTGGAGAGGAGCTCGGTGGATTTACTGGGCTACGTGTATTTAAAGGGATGGAGAAGTCCTTTAAAGAGGTTAGAGTAGAAATGACTAACACTCTAATTACTGACTCAGCTTTCCTTACAATGGTGTGATAGGAACCAGGAGTCATGAAGAAAAAAACCCTGTGACTGAAACACACCTAATATGGTATAATGCCTCCATGGGCACCAATAACAGCTGTGATTCACTTCGGCATGGACTATACAAGTTCCTGGATGTAGGCCACATTAATGTTCAGACACTCTTACATCAAAGAATTGGTCAGTTGGGCCAGATTTGGTGGATCCCTGGCACTTTTCGGAGGAGAATTCCCTGTAGACTGGGATTTTAGCCACTGCTGGTAGACCCGTATGACCGTATGCTCCCATACACCTGCAGATTCAGCTACTTCCTTCACACTATGGTCTTTGGCCACGCCCACACGTCACTCCTTCTAACCAATCATTAACATCTGCTCTGGAGCCATTTTCCACACATGAAACGAGACATTCCCTATAGTAGCACCTATTTTCAATCTATGAACCCAGTCACTCACACCCCACTGGTATTTACAGCCCCATCACTCATGCAGCGCCATCTGCTGGAGCCTGAATTTACTACCACCTTACAGGTGACTAAATTTTGGGTTTATATCCAGAATACAGAAATGATGTATCTGTATTCGGTCTGAGATATAGTTCATAAAGGCAGTATTCAGACCACAGTTACTGTTTAAAGGTTTGGGAGAATATTTTTAGAATATTTGCTAAATGCTAAAAAACTATATACCATCTTTCAATCAGACATTGCAGTCATACATTACTGATGCTTGTTTATTTTATAATCAAGAGCACATATAGAGACATACTAGCTAGGGAGGTATTCATGAGAGTGTTAGTAAACTCCTTTAAGGGATGATGGACATGGACACTCTTCTCAGTGGTAAACATGAGCATCTGTGTTGTTCTTGACTCCTGCATGTGTTTCATGGCAAGTTGCATACAAGCAATAACTACAAACCCCCCACTTTATAGCCAAATTAGAAAGATTTTGTTATTGGCTTGCGGTTATTGGGTCATGAAAGGCCAGGGGGATTATGTGGGCAGTGGTGGACTGAAGCAGTATTCATTTAAATCAGTGAATCGCTCATATTAATAGAATTGCATGAATGAAATCAGTAACATTAGATGTGTGAATTAGTGAATTATTATAAAGTACAGTTTTTCCCAATGTCCGCAAAGACGTATATTTACATCTTACTAATATATAGTATTTCTACACTTTGAAACCGGTTCATTTGACCCTCACTATAACTGGAGGGTTCAGAAATGACGTCGTACCTCATAACCTTGCCATAACACCATTGCTAAGCCAAGCCTGAGGTATCAGACTGTACATTCATAATCATTTCATGCTGCAACTTTCAGGGTGTTAACGAACCCCCTCTGGTCCCTATCGCCATCCCTGTACAGGATTATGAATTGGTGTCTTCAGAATGATGCATTTAACATCACACTGTTCTGAATGGCTTTGTTTATATTTCAAGCCTGTAATGATGCAGAAATCAGCAGAATCCCTGTTTCAGTGCGAGGATGCCCTTCTTTTAGAGCAGCATTGTTATTTACTTCTACTTAAGCATATTTATCGGGAAAGGTATTAGGTTTTACCTCAGTTTCACTTTACCTATTCACCATGAACTGAACTGTTCTGGAGATGGCTGTTGTCCAGAGAAAAGCATGTATCCATTTTCAATGATTTTTACTTTTATGCATCATGTGAACACAGCAGCTGCTGTTTACACTGAGTAAACATTGAATGGACCAACAGAAACGGCCTAAAGCCACCACAAAAAAGTCTGGTCCCATTGACTTACAATAGAATTCCATTTGATTTTTAACCTCTCCTGTAAAGTTGTCATTTTGGAGATACTTGTTTCCATGCCTTTGGAGATACTCCTTTATACTTCTCACTTTGCGTCTTTAGTATGTTGCGCTACACCAAAAGGATCCCAAAACAAGACATACTTTAAATGCTACATGCACTATAAAGTGTGTCTACAGTTCTACAGGAGAAGGAGGAGTCAGTACCTGTGGGGTGAGAGCTGACACTCCTATTGTACATCTATCTATATTGGTGCTTCCACTTCTACTTGAGTCAGTAGTCCAACGCAGTAACAATACTTCCTCTTCAGTATGGTTGTATGATTCTCTCCCAGCCTATTATATTATGCATATAATTAATTCATCATGCAGTAACTGCTCAAACGCTGAGCACGCAAAGCTATACCAGTGGCACCTATAAACACCATTTCACTTCATGCATACAACATCAACCAGCAGCAAAGCAGCTAAGGAACCAACAGCAGCACCTCTGAACACATGTTAGCATCTGAAAGGGTCTCACAGATGCAATCAACCCATTGGAAGCACATGTTTTCTAACCACACGGCTTGGGCCTAGGTTAGTACGTACAGTACATAACCAGTAGGATTCCTAAACGGTTCTTGACCGGAATGTCTTCTTTCATTGTTAGGAAGGCTTTACGGTGTTCACACTCGTACACTCCATTTACACCCCAACTGTCAAGAATCGTCAGTTAAGAGCTTCTTAATGGAGCCCAAAATGGTTCTTCTATGACAGTCCACAGAAGATCCCTTATCCCGTCTTTCCCTACACACTATTGACATCAAGCTAAATGGAAATGGAGTTCTTTGGAAGCAACACTTCTGTTGAACACTTGTAAACAGGGCTGAAACATTAAGTGCCATTCAAAAGAGTGCAATATTCAAATGGCAAGAGCTGCTATTTTCATTTTAGGCCATTTGATCAAGTCCACATCTTATATGGGGGACATTAACATGATCTCAGAGCTTTTAAACTGCCTGTAGATGAGTTAAACCAATCAGAGGCAACCAAACAACTATATGCTGTGACATCACAAGCACGGCTAACTGCAAAAGGGGGTTGCTGGGGTCTTACTGACCCAATAACAGGCCTGGACTTCATTGGCTTAAAATCGCAGTCACAATACCGATCAGAAAAATCTCAATTTGATATCCTTCCCAAATCGTTCAGCCCTAGTTCTAAACCAAATGAGGTTTCGTTCTCCCCTAGAACCAAATGCCAAACACAGAGGAACCATGGAGGAACCTTCAAGCATGTACACACCTCGCAGTGTCTCTGGAGATCGGCTCACACATGCACACATCGCATAAACGTAAATACAGAAGTACATGCTCACCTTGCACAGTGATCTGCTCTGGCTAGACGTGGTCCTTGCACGCTCCATGAAGGCCGGCTGCCCCTCTGGAGCGGCGTGTGGGGTGGGTTGAGGGCGGAAGGGTTTGGTTTGTTGTGTGTTGTTTTTTGTGCATAAAAGTCCACCACAGGACCAGCTGGTGAGCCAGTTCGTCTCTCTCCTGCTTTGATGCGGGTCTCCCGTCCTTGTAAAGGGATGCATTGTCATTGTGGTTAAAGGGACTAAACTTTGAAGCATTCCCTTCAAAAACAGCAGATACTCCAACAATGGCAGGACAGTCCGATTAGCCGTGGCGTCAGAGAGACCTTTTTGTGATCCAATGCAGAACGGGTATTGTGGCCTGGCTCTCTCGGGAGGTGTGGGTGGGGGTTTAAGGGTGGTGGGTTGGGGGCGGGGGGGCTGGTTGGGCATCTACACTTTGGAAATACACGTTAGTCAGGGTGATGTGAAGTGCTTACCCCAGTCGATCCGAATGGAGGACGAACAGAAAGGGCGGTGTTGATGCTGACTACGGCTTGACTGATTTGTTTAACGCTTGCTGAAAGGACCGAATGACTACCATGCTCACTCTATCACCTTTGGTGGGCTCAACCGAGCTTTGCCAGCGGTAGCTCAAAAACTGGCTGACATGCTGACATTTCGGGGCTCTCAGTGTAGGAGGAGCCTTCAGAGGAGCAAGATGGTGCTGTCTAATGAACTCGAAGGTGACACCACAGAAGGTAGCAGGACGCATGACTAACTGCTCACTCGCTTCTATTACAGCTATGCATTAAGTCAAAGAGGAGTTACTAAGTAGTTATTGAATTCCCGCTCTCTTTCCTTCCTTCCATCTCCCTCTTCTTCTCTGTCGTTCTCACTTAGGCCTGTGTCTGACTCTCTGGTTGAAACTGGGAGACTAGAACATATTTTGATGATAGTGCAAATGATTTCAACGTTATTGCATAATAGCATTACGATAACAGCTCGCTTCCTCTTCCTACAATTACTGACGAATGTAACTCATAAAGTGCCTATGCAAAAATACTTGTTTTGCGCTCCTTGAACCGGGTTTTTGTTGCTCGACTCCTCTGTCTACAGTCTACAGGTGGGCCCGCACTCGCACGTCCGCGTCACGTAAAGCTGGTGATTTTTGCGTTGCCTGTCGTCCGGTTACAGGGTTGTGTTTCTCTACAAAAACGTAGCCACGTTGCAAAAATGCTTCAGCTCAGGTCCGTAAGAAATGATGCGTGCGTGCGCCCGGGTTGGTGTGGGGTGTGTTTTCAGCGTGCGTGTGTGCATGTGAGGGGCGTATGCGTGTGCACCTGTTCATACGCGTGCGTACGTGTATGCGGGTCCTTGTGTGCGGGTGAGAGAGAGTTTGTATGCGTGCATGCATGGGTGTGCGTGTGTGTGTGTGTGTGCAGGAAACGCGCATCGCGTGCATGTGTGCTGCTGATCGATAATAAGTTGTGCAATCAATCTTCTTCACACCTCCAAACCCCTTCACTAGCTCACCAAACAGCTTTGCCATTCCTAATCATACGTCCGTCTGTAGGCTTCTGGAATTGGTGCTGTTTTTCCGCCCTGCGTCCGTGCCGTTGCCCCTGCTGGGGCTGCGTTTGTCCACCCCGCACAGGGACTCCGTAACACCCTCCTCCATCTCCATGTACTCGGCCGCCTTGTCCCCAAGCGAGGAGCCTGACGGCGAGCCCTTGAACTTCCTCAGGAAGTCTGGGAAGTATGGGCAGCCAGGGGGAGGATACTCCACGGTCTGCGTCTGGTCCTCGTTGTCCGTCTCGCGGTGGTAGAAGTAGTTGAAGTTGGACACAATGACGGGCACGGGTAGCGCGATGGTCAGCACACCGGCGATGGCGCACAGCGAGCCCACGATCTTGCCACCCACCGTGATGGGCTTCATGTCACCGTAGCCCACCGTGGTCATGGTGACCACGGCCCACCAGAAGGCATCGGGTATGCTTGTGAACTGCGACGCCGGCTCGTCGGCCTCGGCAAAGTACACAGCGCTGGAGAAGAGCACCACGCCGATCACCAGGAAGAATATGAGCAGTGCCAGCTCGCGCATGCTGGCCCGCAACGTGTGGCCCAGGATCTGCAGGCCCTTGGAGTGGCGCGACAGCTTGAAGATGCGGAAGACGCGCACCAGGCGTATGATCCGCAGGATGGCGAAGCTCATGGCGTGCTGTCCGTTGCCCTGCTGTGCTTGCTGCGGGTGCTGCTGTGCCAGGTCCGTGCCCAGGGTGATGAAGTAAGGCAGGATGGAAACGATGTCGATGGAGTTCATGATGTTCTTAAAGAAGGCCGTCTTGCTGGGGCTGGCGAAGAAGCGCACTGCGATCTCAAAGGAGAACCACACAATGCACACTGTCTCTACCACGAAGAACGGGTCATTAAAGGGCGTGAAGGCCGCGGCTTCTGGAGCAGTAGCGCCGGGAGCGCGCGTGCCGTTGACTCCGTGGGTGGGCACGTGCGCACCAGAGGCCCCGGGCACGTCACGCTCGTCGCGGAACTCGGGTAACGTCTCAAGGCAGAAGATCACGATGGAGATGACGATGACGAGCACGGAGACCACGGCGATGCCGCGCGCTGGGCTGGAGCTCTCCGGGTACTCAAACAGGAGCCACACTTGGCGCTTGAACTCGTCCTCGGGCAGCGGTTTTTCCTCGTCCTTTACGAAGCCCTCGTCCTCGCGGAACTTGAGCATGGCCTCTTCGCCCAGCTCGTAAAACTTCACCTCCTCTGAGAAGACATCTAGTGGCACGTTGGCGGGCCGTTTGAGGCGCCCGCCCGACTGGTAAAAGTAGAGGATGGCGTCAAAGCTCGGCCGGTTACGGTCAAAGAAGTACTCGTTACGCAGCGGGTCGAAGTAGCGCATGCGTTTGGCCGGGTCCCCAAGCAGCGTGTCCGGGAACTGCGCGAGGGTCTGCAACCGCGTCTCGAAGCGCAGGCCCGACACGTTGATGACCACGCGCTCACAGCAGCCACCGCGCTCACCGAGAGGGCCACGCGTGCCGCGCGCACCGCGCCCGTATCCTGCGCGCGGCCGCCCGCCCGTTAGAGAGGCCGTCTCGTCGTCATCGTCGTCGTCGTCCAGAGTGGCGTCATCCGCGTCGTCCACCACGTGCTCGTCCGCGTCGTACGCCGGGCCACAGCGCGCGCGAGCGCCCTCCTCTTCCTCCTCCTCGCCCGTCGACTCCTCTTCCTCGATCATCACGTCCTCCTCGGAGCCTAGAAGCGCTAGCTCCGAGTGGCGCAGCTCCCCGCCGAGAGGCGCGCGCGGGCGTCTCCAGCGCGCGACGCCGCGCGCCTTTTTCCGCTCCCGGAGAACTTGCGGCTGCGCCTCGCGCTGCGCCTGCTGGTGCTGCTGCTGGAGCTGTTGCTGCTGCTGTTGCTGCTGTTGTGGCGGCTGTTGCTGTTGCTGCTGGGAGGAGGAGGAGGAGCAGCAACAGGAGGAGGAGGAGGACGAGGAGGAGGGGCGCGAGGCGCCGTTGCCGCTCGCCATCGCCGAGGAGGCGGCGCGAACCTGATGCTGTTGGCCGTGGCCGCAGGTCCCGCCTCCCTCGGCGGGCGCCCCGCCGCCGCTCTCCGACGCCGCCGCCGCCGCTGCAGCCGCGGCCGCCGCAGCCGCCGCCGCACGAGACTGCCTCTCCCTCTCGCGCTCCCGCTCCCTGGCGCGAGCCTGCGCGTAGGCGTACGGCACGTGCGGGTTGCAGCCGCCGCTATCTGCGCCCACCATGGCAAACTCCATCTCGCTCCACCGTCACGCGCTGGCCTTTCAGCGCAGGTCTGCGGGACGAAAACGGAGACTTTGAAAAGTGGCTCTGGGCATTAATCAGCGTCCATCAAAAGCGCGCTTGTAGTTTTTGGAAGCTCTCGAAAGCCACGCTTAGACGCGCAGTCACAAAGCGCGCAGAGGCTGGCTCGCGCGCACTTTCACTTTCAAGGTCTTTCCGCGCAATGAACTCAGCTCTGCGCCTCCGGAGTCCACGAGGGGGTCAGCAAGTGTCCGAAGGCGCACGCCGTCCTCACAGTCCTCCATAAGATCAGCAAGCGTCCTCGCGGCAAATGTCCCTCACAGTCACCTGAGATCACGTGCACGAGGGCGAGAGTTCCAGCCCCGTTAGAGATCTGCGGTTGCCATCTTTGGGCTGAGGGAGGTGGGTGTGTGTGTTTGGGGTGGTGTTGGTAGGCGGGGGGTGGGGGTGGGGGGTGGCTGTGCTCTCCTCTGCCCCTCCAGTGGCTCTGAATGAATCACTGGTTTCTTTAGACGCCAGCAACAGCTGCAAAGGGCATGGAAACAGAACAGGTTACAGACTGCACTGCATTCAGGAATCTGCGCCTAAAGTGGCATTAGATAATCACGCATGGCTCAGTACGCGCGAGGAAACGCACGTCATGACCACACAAATAATCCAAACAATTGCAGTGGGACTCCAAACCCTAGATGATGTATCAATAATAATAATAATAACAATAATAATAATAATAATACGACGATGATGTTATCATAACAGCATGCTACTATATCAGTACGAGGCCAGCACGGCAACAGCAGACAATCCGCGATATTAGCAACATCAGTTATATTAGTGATCGTCTTCCCACACCACAAAACCCCCGCGTCTCGCGCGCGCGCACCCCACCTTCCACCCTCCCCTCCGTCTGCCCACTTACATGAGGAGCGCGCGGACGAGGGATGGCTCCTCGGCTTCCACCTCCACCAGCCCAGTTCTCGGGAGATGGGGGGGCTCGTGAAGCCCTCGCGCCCGAAATCCCCGAGAAAGCAGCCGCGCCCCCCGCAGAGCATCTCACCCTTCACACTGTGCTCGCGCCTTCGAGGGATGCTGCTGCTGTTGCTGCTGCTGCTGCCACTTTCTCTGCTGCCTCTGCGCGCGGCGTCTCCGTTCAACAGGATCTCTCATCATCATCATCACCTGCACATCTCTCCCTCTCGCTCGCTCGCTCGCTCTCTCTCTCCTCCACCCTCCCTCTCCCCCCCGCCACCAAAAAAAAGCATGCACCGCTGCAGGAGAGCTCCCCCACACTCTCGCTTCCCCCCCAAAAAAACAAAAAAACACAGGAGCAGGTGCAAGTTCGGGCGAACCAAACGACAAGGCGCGAGCCCCAGATCGCAGTGACTGAAAGTTTAACGATGGCGCGCGACACAGACTCAGCCGGAGGTAAACGGCGACGCGGCGCGCATCTGTCCGCCGCGCGCGCTCTCGCTCCTTCAGGCGCGCGCGCGCTCGCCCCTCAGCGAGTGTTATGTGTGCGTGCGTGCCTGCGTGCGTGCGTGTGTGCGTGTGGGAACGCGTGTGTGTTTCTGAGGACCTCGATCCCCCCCCGGTGGCTGCTGCAGGACACTGCAGCTCGCGCCCTCTGCAGTCTCGCCGGTCAACCGGGCATCTGTTGACATCTCACAGTATGTGAGAGCAACCGGAGCCTAAAAACCATCATCCAGTGAAAGTGATGCTAAGTGTGCGGCGGTATCCCTTAATTTCAGGGTTGGTTAAATACAGCTGCTAAATATATTGAAATGAATGTGAATGGTGGTTGGAATAGTGTAGTGGGTTACACTGCAGTCCTCCATGCTGTAGACTGGAGTTTGATTGCCCACCTAGGCAACCGCCATACACTATACCAATTACAGTGCTTGGGCAAGACGCCTAACACTACCTTCACCTACCTATGTAACCTGTAAGTAGCTCTGGATAAGAGCGTCTGTCAACTGCTGTAAACATAGTTAATACCTATAAATGACTGAAAAATGGTGTTTCAGCTCCTGAAGAGTTTGGGGGTCCTCATCTTTTACTGCACTAGATATTTTCAGTAAGTGACCAGTCTGGACTGCAGGCAGGCCAGTTTAGCACCGTACCCATAAAAGCTATGGAGCTATGCTGTTATAGTATGTGCAGAATGTAGCTTCACATTGTCTTGCTGAAATAAACAAGAGCTTCTCTGGAAAAGACATCATCTGGATGGTAAACATATAAACTCATCATCAAAAGAATAGTTGCACCCAGAAGGAGATGTGGGGCTGCAGTGCTATTGGGAAGGAAGATAAAGGTGACCAGGAACCATAAATGATGATCAATTTAGACTGATATGGGTAATATTTATTGAGCTACACCTACAGAAGTCTGTCTCTCAGTATGGGGTCAATGCAACATACCAAACGTCTCGGCATGGAGCTGTGGATGTTCCTAATAGTGTCCTGTGATAATCTATCCCATGCAGTTTGAATATTCTCACAGAGTACCTGTAGACTGTGATAGAGGTGGAGGTGGAGTGACATCAGGTCTTCTGGCCATGTGACATGTGATGACAACAAACCGTTCGTCTTGGTGCTGACCATGATGCCTCCACACACAGATTCTTTGGTCATCGCTACCAAGATAAAAGCGCCTTCTCACATCCCTGGGCAACCCCTTAGATTATTCCGCTCAGGAAAGAGGTCTGAAGCACAAGCTTCTGCATGCTGCATGGGATTACACACTTCTACCAGAGAGGTCTCCAAATCCCCAAACCTTGCATAGAGCAGCTTTAAAAGCAGCTTAGGCTTAGAAAAGTGCATTTCCTTACATGCTGTTTGGTGGATGCAGGTTAAAGGAAACAATAGGGTTTGGGTGGGGTGGAAAATTTATGAGACTCTAAGAGGTGGGAAAGAGAGAAGGAAAAAACATTACATATACATACATATATACATACATACATA
>JAMWET010000628.1:207500-220000 GCA_024036415.1 Prochilodus magdalenae | reverse complement strand
CTGATTTTAAATACCAGTAACAATGAGTAAACAGTTGTTTTTAGAGGTATTAAAAAAAATATTTGGATATTTGATTCCTATAATCACCACTGGGAACAATTCTGGCTCAGTTAGCTTTTCTAGTACGAAGCATTGAACATCAAACCTAAAGAGGTTTGTTTGTGTCTTGGTTAAATATTGGTGGGAAATAAGGCCCTGTAATAAAGTCAAAGCCAATGCTACTGTGTGGTCCATTGACACGTTAGCCTAAGGTATAATGTCGCGCATCATCGTATGTGGTCTTCATCACAATACAAGTTCCACGGATAATACGAACGACCTACAAGGCCTGCGTCGAGCTGATGTGACGCAAATCCCCATGAAACATTTTGAGGACTGCACTATTTTGAGCTGGATTTCAGCAGTTCTACAACTGGTACGCTCAGTTAATTTTGCAATATGTCACTTGGAAGCTGGGCTTTGAGTTAACATATGCAGAGTTGCTTTGACTTTAAATGATCTCTGGATCAAAGGCAAGGCGAGAAATGCAAACAGCTTATCCTGCTATGCCCTCTTCCAGCTTCAGCTGCACACGGGAGAGGATGATGAAACTTGCGTCAACACCAGCGTTTAAGCTACAACACATTCACAATTATCTTAGCGAGTGCT
Organism: Prochilodus magdalenae; assembly: GCA_024036415.1. Classification (NCBI taxonomy): domain Eukaryota; kingdom Metazoa; phylum Chordata; class Actinopteri; order Characiformes; family Prochilodontidae; genus Prochilodus; species Prochilodus magdalenae. Next base: position 219,352 of record JAMWET010000628.1, on the reverse strand, counting down.
AGCATGCTACCAACAGCAAACACTCTAAACTGCATGGTCAAGGGCTGAAGCGGTTCACAGCCTCAGTGTTTCTGCACTGCGCGTTTGAGGGTCTAACGGCTTTATAGGGGATGTTCTGTATGGTTCAGTCGATGAGGTGTCATTCAGAGCAAAATGGGGTGCTGGGGGCAAAACCTACCATGTGTCTACAGTGGTCGTCATAGAAACCACTTTATTTATAATGAAAAATGACCAGGGAATGCATCAATGGAATAGTGTCGGATTGGAGTGCTGTTGGGAAGCAAGATAAAGGTTACCAGGAGCAATAAATGATGACACATTTAGCCTGATATGGGGAATATTTATTGAGCTACACGTACAGAAGTAGTGTCTCTCAGTACGGCGTTGGGCCACCATGTTTGCTAATGCACATGCCAGACGTCTCGGCATGGAGTTGGAGAGGTTCCTAAAGGTGTCCTGTGATAATCCATCCCAATATTCTCATACAGGTCAGATTTTGCAGGGGTGAAAGTGGAATGACACCAGGCCTTCTGGACATCTGACGAGTAGGGCCAAAAGGGGGAGGGCGGGGGGTTGGTACTAGAACAGAATTAAAATCCTAATCTAACCTATATAACACATAAATGATTGCTTTACTCAGCTAACTCTGTGGAATGGATCATTTATGAGACTGACAGGAGCTTACCAATTGACTAGCATTTAGTGAGCTGACCTGTGTTAGGGTGTTACACGACCTTGTCAAACCAATGAAATGCAAGGCGTGACGTGGACGTGAGTGTCTTTTGGAAGCTTCGGATCTATCATAGAGCAGTCAAACATGTTAATCCAAATCACTGTTAGCTTAGTGCTAACAAACAAAGCTATGATCCCTTGGGGATGCTAACTGAAGTTAGCATTATTGTAGAAGCATCAACATTCTACACGGCCCTGTGATGGACTGGTGACCTGTCCAAGGCGATTCCTTCCTTCTGCCCAATGAGCGCTGGGATAAGCTCCAGCAGCCCCTGCAACCCTGAATAGCAAGTGGCTTAGAAGATGATTGAAAGACTGTTTTAAAGGACTTTTGGCTGTTGGTATTTATAGGCCAAATTAAAGGCCTAGCTCAAATAATCGCTGTTCACCACTTTCATTTATCCAGGGGACATTTCTGCAATTCCTGGGACTTGTAACAGACTGAATTAGCCTAGGCTAATTGGCTAAAGGACAAATACTGTGAGCAGATGAAACAATATACTGAGCAATGAAAGGGGTTTCTAAGGCTAGGACTGCTTTATACGTACAGCAGTAACTTCTTCTAAAGCCCGTACGAACCCGTCCATACTGTATTCATTATTTAGGGAGGTGTAATTCTGAGTGTTCCAGCAATTCTAAGGCTCAGATGGGAGTCAGATAATGTACAACACATTTGCCCACTGTCTTTTGTGGAGCTAGCAACGTTACACAAGTTAGCCATTCATCTCTCAGATGTGACATTAGCTAAATGCAGTGCCTGATTTTTTGGCCTTGGCTCAGGGCTTTATTTCTAGAGCTTTTGGTCATTACGGGCCTGCTGTGGGTCATAAGCCATGCAGTATGCCGAGCGAAACACAGGTGGCAGTATTTCACCAGCAGACATTTACAGCATAATGACTGAGGAAGTGGCCAAGGCCAGATGGTCACATTACCATTCAAACAAAGGTTTGTGGGAGGTTACTGGGACGTTCCCCAAAATCTGAAAACGAGCATTTGCTCACCTCCCACGCATATTCAGCACCAGTTTGTTGCACTGCAACATCAATAAATCAGTAGTCCCATCACGTCTAGCCATAAATAAGAAAATGGCTAGTGCTTTCCATAGTTGTGGGAGGAGCAGAAATTAATGCACAGGATTATAATTGGATAATATCCCCAGCCCCTGCTGCCAAAAAAATACAAAGCACACCACTTTTTAGCTGCGTACTGACAATTAAAACGCTTAGAGACTGCATTTCCCGGGAGGCTATTTCTCACAAGCACTCTGAGGTACTGAAATTAATAAGCCAGCACTGATAAAACAAAGGGTGGTCTCACAACACATGCTTCCTATCGAGATTTGCGCTCAATTGTAACCCATTAATTCAGTCATTTATTAGATTCTATATAAAGCAACCTCATTCTTATTCTTGAAGAGTTTATCTTAAAATATGCCAGCTCACCTCATATCTCCCAAAACCCAGAGTAGTATTTTTCTTGCCAGCCTTATAGCTGCCAAGGAGACAATACAGGCTCATCCTATGCTGAGGCTGGCTAATGGGGGCATAAGGATGAAGCACAGCTCTCACTGGCATACGGGTTAAAGCTTTGCATCGCAGAGGCATGGAACACACCGAGGTGTCTACACGGCTAGATTTGCTAAAATGCAATTTCAGTGATGTGTGCAGACCATCGAGCGGCTGCTTTCAAGCATAGCAAAGGAGTGAGGCTAAATAATGAGCTCAATTAATAACAAATACACTATAACAGATGCCAAAAAGTGTTCTTTGGGGCGGCACCATAACAATAACAGGTTTTTGATTCCTATACAAGTTGGTTGCTCAAACGGCCTTTAGTAGAGACAATGGTTCTAGCTAACACAACATGCCAGATGTCTTAGCATGGACTTGTAGAGATTCCTAACGGTGTCCTGCGATAACCCGTCCCATGCAGCTTGAAGGTTCTCACACAGTTCCTGCAGATTTTGTGGTAGGAGTGAAGGTGGGTTGACGCCAGGCCTTCTGGACATGTGACGGGTGGCAACAAAACATTCATCCTGGCTCTGACCATGGTGCCTCCACACACGGATCCATTGGTCGTCTCCATCAAAACAAAAGCAAGACTGGACTGAAGAGGACCTGTAGCCATTCTGAGTCACTCCATGACAGTCTGGCACGACACCATTGAAGCCTATGGCGACATCGTAACGGTCTGCTAGCATGTAGTCAATGGTTCTACTGGCACCACTGCTCACTGAATGCCTGTTGGGTCAGTCTGGTACAGCGATAAGGCCTGTCCTTGCTTACGTCACATGAGCGACAGAGTGTAAAACTTGATTCGATCACATGTCCAACGATGTCAAACCTACCCACCAAGTTTCATTACTGTCAGTCGATTCCTTCTGGGTGCAACTATTTGTGCTGCTAACTGCTGTTCGATGAGGTTGCTCCGTTTCTGCTGGAATAGTGGACCACATTAACTTCAGCCAACGGGTCAGAACTGTTATGACTCATTTTCTAATTTGCGATTGGCTAGTTTTGGTAGAATACCATCTCATGTTATTTGTCCATACAGTGAATGAAGAGTTTTATGGCCACAAAGTCCATTAACATCCATGAATTTGGAGGTCCACAGGAGGAGAAGGGAGGGCTTTATTTAGTTTGCAAACATCAATTGTTCTTTGGAACTGCTAACTCTGCCTTAATCTGGGCCTAGTGTTTTATTAGTAGTAGTAGTAGTACACCTCACTGTAGGACTGTACCGTTAAGGCAGATTTCTACATAAGGCCTTTATGATACCAGACATAAATTTTACATAAACATTTATGAATACTTATTGCAGGAGACAGCCTTTGCCATAAGGGTTGCATTTACCTGACACCTCTTGGAATAAGCCTTTGTAAATGTCACTGTAGGTTTAGGTCAGATGTCATGATGAGCTAATACAGGTTTCATGTAGCTTTATGAACACTGCCCTACAGCCATTCTTTTGGGATGAACTCCTGGGTGCAGTCAAATGAACTTCTGCAAAGATACCTGGAGGTGGTACAGGTTCACAGTGTAATTAGCTGGAGTAAATTCAATTACTGACATGCATCATCAACCTTGGCTTGACTGGCAGAAGGTCACTCTAGGGTTACTCAATTCACCACGTCTGGGGGGAAAAAAATGAAATGGCTGCTGGAAGCCAATGCTGAGAACATGCTGCCCCACACCACACGAGAACCCTTCATCCATCCACTTTATTTAAGACTCAAAATATCAGGCATACCTGATAACATACAGCCCTTTAAGATTACTTGGTCTTTCGTGCCCTTCATGCCAATCACGTTGTTCATGTTCCACAGCTTAAAGAACGTGACAGTGGATCCTGGAGCTACGTCAGCAGCAGCTGTGAAAAACTTGTAGGAGGCATAGCCTTGAAGCCCAGATTAAACCCCTGTCAGACCAGATGCTGAATGCCAAGGCTACAGGGCTTTGGGGATTAGGGTCCACCTCCACAAAAGAAGAGAACTCTGCCTTCAGAAGCGGAATGGAAATAAGATGAGAAGATAAGCCAGAAGCCCCTTTTCCATAAGGTGGGCGTTTGGTCTGACAGGAGAGTATAAGTATGAAAGCTAACTGGGACGGATGGAATAGGACGTAAGGAATCTCCAGCAGGTAAGGCCAAGATTTGCTAGTCTGGTTGCTGTATGCTACACATTATTATTCTGACTGTCCGAGAAGTCTATGGGTATCTAGACGACAGTAGGATATAAACCGCAGAAGGCCAAAATTGTTAGTTAGCGTTTTAGCAGGAATTAAGCAAGTACATACAGTAACAGGGTAGGAAGCTCTTCACTTTAAAATGAAAACCTTTTAAAATGAAGATTTGGGGGTAAAGTTGTAGGCATCCTTTAACAGAAGTCAGTGCTGTCACACTGATAACATCAAACAGCTAAAACACAGACAAGCTAGTTGTGTTTTATGTGAGATTAAATATGATCTATAGCGTTTAAATTTGGACTCTGATCAGGTCAAAATCATGCATAAAAGAACAGGGTCTTTGTGGATCCACAGATTTATTACAATTATTAGAATCAGACCTTCATATCCTTGTGTTGTATTTATCAAAACAGGAAAAACATGTGTAATTCATATATTTGGCCTTTAATTATTAATTTTTTTTTCAAGAATTGTGAAGTTACAACTTACAATTTTCATATTAAAAAAATTCAGATCCAATAATCAAAATCCTTCTGATTCCAAACTACAAATAAAAAGTACATTGCACCCTCTCAGAAGTTCAAAACTCATTAACAAATTCAAATTTATGAATTACACCATTATATATTTCATGTTTATTGAATTTCCATTACTATAATTAAAATATATACATATTATGTCATCTAATCCCAAACTACACATAAACATGTGTTCAGTGGCAAATATACTTTTTTATCCTCGGCTATTTGGAGAGGTTAAGAAACTGGCTGAATATATTGGCTGTCTGAGTGTTAGTTGATTTGCATCTCGCGTGTCAATTCCCAGCTAAGGATGCGCATTGTGTTGTTGGCGGTGCTGTTGCCTATACTGGTGGGGGCTGGCTCAGAATGCAAGGCCAGCTGCCGCCTTGCCAACATCTCCATCACTGTGGAGAGCGAAGAATGTGGCAGCTGTATCACCATCAACACCACATCTTGTGCCGGCCTCTGCCATACACAGGTACAGATATCTATAAGTAGAATTCCTACATAATTAGCAGAATATTTTCTAGATTAAATGCTGGAATCATTGAGATATTGGAATTATTGATCATGTTTCAGCTGGTAACTTGTTAACCCTAACTGTTAACCAACCATGTGGAAAGACACGTCTCGTGGTTGTGTAAAAGATGTTAATCTGTTTCAGAAGGTCAAATTACTGGCACCAAGCAGAGAAAACATCTAAGGAGATGCTGAAGCCACTAAAACCGGGTTAAAAACTATTCACAGCATTATTGAAAAGTGGAAGGACAGTGGGGAAACATCATTTTCCAGGAGGGAATGTGGTCGGAAAAAAATCCTGAATGATTGTGATTGGCGATCACTTCTAAAAAAAATCTAATCGTAGAAAACCAGCAGGACAACTCAGGGACATGTTTAATAGTGAAAGTAAGAGCATCTCCTCACGCACAACGCGAAGGGATCAGGACTAAACAGCTGTGTAGCTTTAAGAAAACCACTCGTCAGTGAGGCTAACCAGCACAAACGGCTTCAGCTTGCTAGGGAGCGTAAAGACTGGACTCTTGAGCAATGGAAGAAGGTCATGTGGTCTGTTGAGTCCAGATTTACCCTGTTCCAGAGTGATGGGCGCATCAGGGTAAGAAGAGAGGTGAACATGCGCCGTAATCAAAGCTAAACGTGGTCCTAGAAGATATTAGCGTGTGCGACCGGCCAGGCAGTGTGTATACTCGCATATACATTTGCATCATCATCACTACAGATCTTTGTAAACTTCTTTAGCTTGTAATACTGAGATATCATTTTGCTTATGTCAAGTACAAACACTCATCCTTAAAACAAATGTTTTACAAAAAACGGTGTTTCAAAGGTTAAATAAAAAATATTTCTAAAATAAGCTTGGCACATTCAGAAACATTAGGTGTAACACCTACACATAAGGTCGTTTTACCTGCCAAGATACCATTTGCAGGGAATAGCATTACTTGAAATGTAATACACTACATAATTATTCTCTCTTACATACATACAGGGGTTGGATAATGAAACTGAAACACCTGGTTTTAGACCACAATCATTTATTAGTATGGTGTAGGGCCTCCTTTTGTGGCCAATACAGCGTCAGTTGGTCTTGGGAATGACATATACTGCGTCCTGCACAGTGGTCAGAGGGAGTTTAAGCCATTCTTCTTGCAGGATAGTGGCCAGGTCACTACGTGATGCTGGTGGAGGTTCGTCCCTCTTGGTGGTATGCTAACATTACCCTGGATACCGTGGCTCTTGATACATCACAAAGACTTGCTGTCTTGGTCACAGATGCGCCAGCAAGACGTGCACCAACAGTTTGTCCTCTTTTGAACTCTGGTATGTTACCCATAATGTTGTGTGCATTGCAGTATTTTGAGCAGAACTGTGCTCTTACCTGCTAACTGAACCTTCACACTCTGCTCTTACTGGTGCAATGTGCACTTAATGAAGATTGGCCACCAGGCTGGTCCAATGTAGCCATGAGACCCACACTAAAATGACAGGTGTTTCAGTTTCATTGTCCAACCCCTGTACAATACAATATCATTGCTGTCAGAACAAAGCTTACCTCAATTCTTGTTCCTTTTACCAGCTACAATGTGTTATACCATTTCAAACGGTTTCAGTTCTTGATGAGTGAAGCACTGGATATGGTTCCATTAACTTCCATTTGGTGTTCAGAATCTTTTTTCCTTTATATTTACTACTGTGGATATAAGAGGTGTTGGCAACATATTGATAACTAAGCAGCAAACGATCAACAAATGATCAGTAAATTTGTAGAAATGTTAAGACATCAACCACTGCTCTCGTTTACTTGTTTAACATCCACTTCTTAAAGTAACTACGCCGTTAACACAGTGACCAGGGGGTGAAGGCAATTCCACCCACCAGCTAATGTCAACAACAATGTATATTCCCACTGGAGGAGTAGGCAAGCAACGACATGCACCATGCAGACGTGTAGTCTTAACATGATTACACTGTTAAAGGAATACTCCATCTTCTCTCAGCATTATATCAATCCGCTGTGTGTCTTATTTATTCATTTCCTATCATAGAAGCCAAAGAGCAGGTGTAAAAGGAAACACTGACTTCTACTATCGATATCCTTTTCTGAGTTCAGGGAAACATTAAAATGACTGTCTGTGTTAGGTAGCCCTATGATACAGCAGATACTGGATTACTCCTGGATACTGGAGAGGTGATATGATACAAAAGATACTAGAGTATTCCTTAAACTGAAATCAGAGGGGTTAAAAAAAGCCAAGAGTAATTCAAATGTATTACACATAGGCATTAACCTGTTCACTTAAACAAATGCTTTTATTGCGATTTGACTTACCAGGAGAGAGCTTACCGCAGCCCGATGGCACCATATGTCCAGAACACCTGCAACTTCAGGGAGTGGACGCATGAGACCATTCAGCTGACAGGCTGCCCGGCGGGGGTGGACTCATCCTTCACCTACCCTGTGGCCCTGAGCTGTGAGTGCATCCAATGCAACACGGAGACGACGGACTGTGGCGCGCTCAGCATGCAGCCCAGCAGCTGCCACATGTTCCACCACTACTGAAGCACCAGCACCGACCTCACCTCAAATCCATCGTGTAGACTTGGGCAACTTGTAGCATTTCACCTCTCAAGCTTCATACTAGTGCCGTCACTGTCCGTTATATCAGTACTCAAGTCATCTAGTGAGATTACCTGGGGGTTTTCAAACAAGGCCAAACAATACAGACTTCACTGAACCATAAACCATGTATATGTGGAATATAGATAAATTAGGAAACAGTCCAACCTATGAACACCCTGTTCATAACAAGTTTTATTGGTTACTTTAACACCTCCTCTGCAGAGAACAAAGTTAAACATGGCGTTTGTCTGAAAAGCTTGGTGCCCAATTTCAATTTGTGCCCTGCGATGGGCTGGTAGCCTGTCCGGGATGTCATTGGCCTTTCGCACAGTAAGTACCGGGATAGGCTCCAGTCACCAGAGACCCAAGACGATAAGCAGTTAAGATGAGTAAACGAATGAGTAAATGAATGAGCAAATGAATGAATGAATGAACAAATGAATGAATGAGCATCATAACTTTTCACAGGCCACACCCTGTCCAATATCGTGCACTAGAGCATTAAAAGAAGGGGGTTCTCTGTAGAGGATGTGGAACTCATTTTCACATTCAAAATCACAACATTCCGGCTCCCAGTTGTACCTATACAGCTGTATAATGCTGTTCAGACAGTAACACCAACATTCTTATTTTTTTTAATTGGTTGACATCATTTGAAAATGATAGCTGGCATTTACACTACATCATCTCAAATAGACAATTAGAAACACTTTAAAACAACTGAATCTTGTTGCATTAAAAGTTAATAGGTCACTTTTTTGGAGATACCAAAAGAGATTGAAGGTTTTCTTCTAACAACAACAGCATCAACGAATGAATGAACAGTGGGGTCCAAAAGTCTGAAACCACAGTAAAAGTCTTGATTTTTTTTATTACCTAGAAAATGTACAATTTTTAAAGCAAAGACGGCCATGAAGAAAAAATTTACCATTCCGCTCTAGTTTTAGATCACTACCCAAATTTAAGTAAGCATGTAACATCAAAAGGCTCTTGTACAAAATGTCTTGTCTTTTTTTCCCTCGTTTGGATTTGATCAGCTCATCCAAGGTTTTTCCACAAGCTCGTCCAGCTTGAGCACACGCCATTACTAAACCCATGTAAATGACTTAAAGATACTACTTTGTACTCAAATGGTTTTCCTGAGAATTTGCAAAGAAAACTTAGTATTGAAATGAGAAAAGAATCCAGAATTGATACATGTTTACTAAGGCTCTCAGACTTTTGGATCCCGCTATTAATGGATGAGAGTGGCCTGCTGTTCAAGATGGAGCAGAAGGAAAAGCCAAAATAGGAGTTATCACTGTATATATTTAATATAATATATACAAAACCATGTGCAAACGTTTTAGTACCCCAGACAAATAAGATGCTTTGATGGTTTATTCTATTAGGAAAAAAATCTATAAGAACCTACTTCCATTTTGTGCAAAATGATATTATTGATAATATTATTATTTACAAATAATAAACAATTGGAAGATACATAAAAAAAAACAGGTATGTGCAAAAGCCCTGGCACTATAGTTTGTGTTTATTTTTAGTTGTCGCTGTTAAATTCAGCAAATACAGCCAAATGTATGCATCGCTTAAATGCCATTTGAAAATCAAGAGAGATTTCCATTTACATCGGGTGCCAAAACTTTTGCACAGCTAGCCAGAACGCTAGCAAAAAAAATATTTTGTAAAATAATAATAATAACAATAATATTTGCATGACCCTGCACATTAGTTACCGCTCACAGAATAACACTGCCTGATTAAAATGCTGTTCACTCAACACCTCACACAAAAACACCATGTATATCATTAAAACAGCTGTGTCCTTCTCGATACCTTAGTCGCAAACTAGATACAGGTGTCCTGCTCTTGTTCTCTTTCTGGAATGTTCCTGTCTTGCCCGTGTTGACCCTGCTCGTTACGGATGGCACGATGAGCCTGTTGCTCAGGCATCACCTAAGCATGTAAACAGTGCATCATTAAAACAGCTCATACGCAGCATTAGCATCTCCCATTTGTTTCTGTAACACACCAGCTGCTGCCAGCCACTACTTGCATATGTGCACACGCGTAAGCACACCCAAATTAATTTGTACTGCATGAGAAATGTGTGCGCGAGTGTTTACCACAGCTTATAATTGTTCTTCGGAGACCAATTATGAAATTCCTCTCTGCGAGCATCCCCTGTATTTACTCCAAAGAGCAGAACCCATGATCCACGCTCGTTTTGCATAATCAAATTAGTGATGAATCAACATGAATTTTAAGCGGCGTATCTGTGCTTCGGATGAACGAACACCACAAATATAAATACAATTAGACGCACAAAGAGGTACAGAAAAACAAAAAGCTTTAATGAGCAAACATTTCAGGGAGTAAAAGCAAACGCTGTTGGCAACCTAGCAGCGGTGGAACAAAGGGCACGGCTGCTTTGGACTCTTGGATAGTGTGTAAAGCCTGAAATACTTCATATCAGACGGCGAGTACAGTCAGAGTACAGTGGAGCCACCAGCAGTGCAGGGAAAACCCTGATTTGCCAGCTGTCAAAAGGCCAGTCTGTCCAATCTATTCGGTATGAAGGACACCATGAAGCAAACATATCAGCATTCCCAAAGCAAGACATAACCACATAATCAACCGAGGAAAAGAAACACCATTTCACACTTAAAAAAGGCTCTGGAATGAACAGATTTCCAGCGGAAAGGATCATATTACCTGCAGGTTATTAAAGTAGCTCTCTCTACGGTCATATAATAATATTTCCCCCACTGCACATGTTGGGAAACAATCAGCAATGTTCCTTAATCACCGATTTGGCCTTTCCACTCACTTGATACCAGTTAGTGTTTCTCGCACTCTCTCGCTCGCACTCTCTCGCTCGCACTCTCTCGCTCGCACTCTGCAAAGGAAGAAAGAAAAAAAAAAATTCCACAGATTTCCTGCATGATTAAATCATTAAGATGTAAACAGAGTGTTGGGACGTGAAACGTGCCAATCTGGAGCCACATCCCCAGTCAACTGTTCACAATGGTGGTAAAGGGAACCAGACGTCTGAAGTATTTATCGACTCGGAAAAGTTCGTCACAGTACGTCAAAGTACCATTTAATAGACTAAATGGTCATGAACATAACGCTGAGAAAATATATTCACACTATAAACTTTAGATAAAATTTTGCTCTACACTGTAGCCTTAAAATGCATCCTCTTTGGAGAGGCACATGCATGACGTTTATCTTTTCCGAGGTGCTAGGGATTTAGGATTAGCTAGCCTGTTTATAAATGCTTCCCGTATAGCAAACTTGGGCTATTGATATTAGCACTGGTTGATATCACTACCATTGTACAAAAATGGTACAACGGTACAGTTTCACATTAAAAGTCTCGGAATGAAACTGTTCACTTCTTAACAACCTAACTACGCAAAAATCCGGGAATAGCCGGTGGAATTTCCTTTTAACGTGACCATTCACTGAAAAACCGAACACAGCTTTTCCCCAAATGTAGCTGATCAGCCGGGACATAAATGGTGCCCTTAGTCCTCAAGAACAACAAGTCTAACACAACCATTTCCAGTTGCATGGTCAACAGCATACTGTGCCAGAAGCCACAACGGAGATGACCGAGCGGCTTGAGACACCGTTTGAGGAAAGCTTTCACTCTGCACAGCGCTAACGATATAAGCCACGTTAGCCTCAAAATGCAAGTGCAAAGCCAAAGACATCCGGCCTCAAACAGGTCTCAACTCAGAACTTCCATTTAGGGCAACAGGAAAATTAAGG
>JAMWET010000628.1:77500-202500 GCA_024036415.1 Prochilodus magdalenae | reverse complement strand
ATGATAGTTCACCAACCAGCAACATCCAGCCAACAGCATCCTGAAGAAGGACTATCGTCTCGGACTTTACACCTACAAGGTGGACCAGCAAGCCTAAGCCAAGCAAGTCTAATAGAGCGGACAGTGAATGGACAACTCCAGCAACACTGATGTGACTGATCCACTCTCAGGAGCTCCACACACCACGTCAGTGTCACACTGCCCTGCTGAGAATGATCCATCACCTGCTCTGTGGTGGTCCTGACCATTAAAGAACAGGGTAACAAGGTATGCAGTAAATCAGATGGACTACAGTTTGAACTTGTAGAACTACGAAGTGCACCTATATGGTAAGTGACTGCAGATACAAGAAAGAGGGAAAAGGGTAAGAGGTAGCTTCTTAGCCAGCTAGCTAACTTAGCTAACTACATGTGAAGCTAACAGCTAGTAGTTTTGCCCAACGTCTCCAGCTTTCTGTTCTTAAAAAAACAACTACATATCAACAGAATTATTGAATAATTCAGCAAAACATATAAAAGGCATTAAAACAATAACAGACGGCATATTTTATCATGGTGCGCAAAACTCTTACCTATAAAATCGGATCTCAGATCCTTTGATAAAGCGGTTGGTACATCCGAGCGCCGAGCACGCAATCGGCATTATTTCGGAGAACGGCTGTAATTACTTCCAAGGTGAAAACTGACTTCTTTGAGCTCCTGCAGGGTAGTTAAACATCTAAGTGTGTATATGTACAAGTAAACAAAGTGGACCGACGTGCCTTTCTGCCGCCAGTAGAAACAAACGGAGAAGCTCAGTGCTTTAGAACTAGCAGTTCTGGATAAACTGCCGCCCAGCGGACGGAGGGAGCATTACAGCAATAAACAAGCTGACTTTAATAAATAACGAATAGGCCTCAAATCCAGACGGATGGACTTAAGAACATTACTTGACGCCAGCACTTCATTAAATGAATAATTACATTTAGAAATACTCGTTTTCTAAGTGATGGAAGTAAACGGCGGACTTTTATTTTGGAATAAGCTACATGCACCCGGAAGTAAAGCCGTTTGACACAAATGCATGATCTTTAATTTAAAAGACGTTTTCCTCTGTACCTCAGTGCTGTATGGACATTAGGTGTTAAATGACAAGCCCTTTCGGATTTTAATGGAGCAGTTTGAAGAAGATTTGGTTGAGGCCCTTAAAGATGTAGTAAAAGCCGGGAGCTGGCAGTGTGTTGGAGATGCAGCGAAATTGAAGTCACCATGCACGAAGTAAGTTAAGAGTCCCATACGGAGACATAACCGTAGGAACAATAAATGATTTATAAATGCAGATTGGTATGTTCTTCTTATCGTTTTGGTTACAAGCAGATTTATAAGATCTAAAGGAATGTAAGTAATGTAATGTAAATACTCTCTTGGAGGTTTTACGCGGACGATGGAGAGCACATTGTGCTTGTGCGCACGGAGGACGGACGGTTTTGGGCTATGGACTCATCCTGCCCACATGAAGGTTGGTGCAGTTCATTAAGCCACGACCACCAGCAGCAGACACTGAAGAATAAATAGAGAGAGAGATTACAAGCTCTCAGGGGAAAAGATTATGTTCAGTTCATTCTTAGAAGCTGTCCTGCTGTCATCTCTCCATATATCATCTGTCTGTCTATCTGTCTGTTCATTTGTCTTTCTATTTATCTATGGTTTTATTGACAGGGGGTCCACTTGACCAAGGAGACATCGAGGACCTTGGGGACGGGAAACTGGCATTAATATGTCCCTGGCATTATTTTGACTTTAGCCTGGAGACGGGTGCCTCCTCCTCTGGACTGCAGGTAGACCACTCCAGTAAACCTGTCAGCATGACAATACTGACCCATTGTTGATGTCCTTGTGCTTTTATTTTGTATTTTTGACCACAGAATCAGGTGTATGATGTCCGTGTGGTAGATGGGAAGGTTTACATAAACACTCCAAATACCTTGTCTCGCTACCCTGTGCCAGTGACGAAAACAGCGAATAGAGGTGAGTGGTCATATGGAAGCTTCAGATAAGGAAGCGGGAAACACCACCATGAGTTCATGTAGGTCAAGCAATTTCTTCCTTTCTTTGGAAACTTTTCTAGATGTCTTGTCACCGGTCGAAATACAGTCAGCCTCCTCAGAAAATACGCTCAGTTTTTGGGCCACGAAGATCCTCTGTACTCCAGACCCACAGGAAAAGGTTAGCATTCATATTCTCCTCTTTTTTTTTTGGAAAGGTCTCATAAAGACGGAATCATAATTTCACAGGACTAGAACTGATGCAGGTTTCATTTCTGTAACAGAATGTGTTATAGTAGCATCTTCACTCATTTGCCATTCACGGACTGAGTTGTAGTTCCAGCAGGTGTCACTTATAATCGATGTTGTTCTCTTCCTCAGGTGGTTTTGACTAAGGATGTGCAGAAGTGGTGGGATACTGGAAAAATAACAGAGATTGGAGAATGTGCTCCACCGGATCAGCCTAGCAGGATAGATAGCCTGACTGTGGTGGAGCCAGGCAAAATCAAACGTGGCAAAGGAGGCACCCAGGTATGCAATTTAATTGATAAGGTTTAGGACCAAAGAGGACACATATTTTACAAATTGTGGCAATAAGATATATGGTTAATTGAACGATGGCGACTTATTATTGTATTGTAAATGTTGTAAATGTGTAAATATATGTCAAAGACCATCATCCATTCCTCCATTTATTTAATTTGCTGTCAAAACAGCCAGAAGTTTTTTTTTTTTTGAAGACATATGATATTCTTTCTACTTGCATAAAACACTGGAATGGAAAAGATGAAAAAAACAGTGGAATAACAGGAGATTCCACAATTGAAGTTTAAAAAATTGATTGAAAGAGACTCTTACCAACACAAGGTAGACCGCCAGGACTGTTGCCATCAGATAAACAGCACTAAATGTTTTCATTTATGACAGCGTGGAGAAAAGTTCCACTGTAGCATCAAGTCTCAAGAGGAAAAAAAGTATTTCTGTCCATTATTCCACTTTTAGAAGACACCTCAGCGACATGGGTCTGAAAGGATGTGTAGCTGTTAAGAAGCCCGCATTGCGGAAATTAAATATTTTGCTAATCAAGCAATTAAGATGCTGGTGTTCTGAAATCAATAGACTGACCACTCTATAGTCCAGACATCAGCAGAAGAAAATAAATGCTCTCATGAAGGTAACGCTTGGACAAACCTGGTGCTGAGCAATAACATTATACTTCTATCTTCATTTTCAGGCAAGCAGAATCGCTTTGCTTCATTCTCTGGCCAACATAGAGCAGTGGGCTATCGACCTCTCATGGGATATTATAGCTCGCTTCTCTTCAGTCCAGCTGAGTACTGGAGACTCGATGCCACGTCAGTTCTTCAGTGACTTTGTCAAAGTCGCAGGTGATGAAGCCAAGGTCAGTGACTAAAATTCTACCCTACAACTTTCTAATATCTGGGTGTAATTCACTCACCGGACAAAAACATGAGTTACCTTGGGCATTTAAGGTGGTAGTAACTTCAGGCTCCTGCAGATGGCGCTGCATGAGAATGATGGGGCTATGAATACCTCTGGAGTGTGACTGACGGGATTTATAGATTGAGAAGAGGTGGTACAGTGCAGGGAATGTCTCATTCCATGTGTGGTAAATAGCTCCAAAGCAAGTGTTAATGATTGGCAAAAAAGAGTGACTGCATGTGGGCGTGGCCAAAGACCATAGTGTGAAGGAAGTAGGTGAATCTGCAGGTGTATGGAAGCGTATGGTCATATAGGTCTACCAGCAGTGGCTAAAATCCCAGTCTACAGGAAATTCTCCTAGGAATTGTGCCAGGGAAGGCATCTACCAAATCTGGACCAACTGTGCAATTCTTTGATTGTCTAAATATTGATGAGCTCTACATCCAGAAACTTTCCAGCTGTTATTCATGCTCCTGGTGGTATTACATTCTATTAGGTACAGTCACAGGTGACTCATTTTTTTGTCTGGTAAGCTTAATCATAATAATACTAATAATACTGATAATAATAATGATGATAATAATAATAATTTTTTTTACAGCATTATGATTTATTAGAGCAAAGGATCAAGGAACTGGGCAGCTCTTTTGGTGCCCTTCCTGTGCATAATGGTCAGTATGGCATTTGGGTTAATTGCCTGTGTGTGTTAAAAGCTGAACATTGTGAGTAAGATTGGTTTCCTATGCCTGTAGGTTTGTGGCAGTCAGCCACAGAAACTTCTCATGATCTTCTGGCCAGACTGGCTATAGTACACATGGTCCATGAAGCCAGGTGAGTAAAAACTAAGCAAAACAAAGCACTTTTTTGTTCAGTGATTGATGTTTAATGACTTAGAAAAGACTGATTAACACTCAAGTCTGCCTTTAGGTTAAAGTTCTTTAGTGTCTTTGATTTAAAAGCACCTTCAGCTTTGATGGTTAATGTCCCTAGTAGTCATCAGTAATCATCATTGGTTAGTAATCATGTCCTGTTTTCTGAAGGCTGAAACAGTGATCTGACAGGTCATTTTCAAAGATAAGATTAGGTTTCACTATACGTCTGAAAAACCCTTAGTGTCTTAAAAGTCCAAAATGACTCCTGTCTTTTTTTTTTTTTTATTTGACCATACTGTGTTTTTTTTTTTTTTTTTTTTTTACCCCTAGGGGGCTGGACGTGCACCCTCAGACACTGTCCCGCTTTGCAGCTCAGGGAGACACAAACTCAGTAAAGATCCTAGAGGTCATCTACACTGATGAGATCACTCATGTGGCTGCCGGACTGCGGTGGTTCACCTACATCTGCTCCAAGGAGGAACGGGTAGGCGTTATTAATACAGAGTGATGCGCCTAGTTCGCCTTGTTTGACTGTCTGTCATGCTGAGATAAGATAACCCAGTCAGATGTATTCAACAAGTTCTCAGTTGTCATTCACATTTTAAATGGAACAACATGCACGACCAAGTTTATGTATTTGCATTAAGTATGTTTTTGGTCGTTTGTGACAAATGTCATTACGCCCTTTGTTCATTTACATTTTGCTATGTTATTAAAAAGTAATGACGTAATTACAAACTCAGATACACCTTGAGTTATGTAAGGAATAGTATCTCAGCATTGTTTGTTTTGAAATGAATGATATCAGATTCAAACTGTGACAGTAAATTAGGAATAAAAATGTGAACTAGATCAAAAAACATTTTTTGGCTTGTTTCAATAATCTCCAGCAGTACACTAGTGGAATTACTTGCCACATTAACAGCAACATTTACATTTTATTATACCATAATAACATATACATTAAGAACTTTTAAAAATATTGTGCTTAAAATATTACAAATATTTTGCGCACGATATATTCAGTATACCTCATCATGCCAGTAATATCCATTTATGCTAGTAATATCCTTTTTCCTCAGTCATTCTTTAATATCAGTGAGTTGATTGTGTTTGCTGTGTATTGTCTAGGGCTGCCTGACAACTTTCCACGATTTGGTTAAGTTGCACTTCAAAGGGTATTTAAAGCCCCCTTTCAACACAGAGGGGAGGAAGACAGCAGGGATGACAGAAGAGGTATGGTATAGATTGCAGCATGCTTCCTGTCCTGACCTTAGTGGATTTTGAGCATCCATTCAGATATAATAACTGTAATCTAATCTGATGTTTAAAGCACCTGTAATAACCATAATTGTTTTTTTCCACAGTGGTACGTTCCACTTGTTAAACCCTCCAGCTGACCGACGCTGCCCTTCACCATTTGATACTGAAGTGTGTGTGTATATATAATATGTATATGATATAAGCTGCTACTCTCTCTCTCTCTCTCTCTCTCTCTCTCTCTTCTGTTCAGTTAAATACGCCCTCACTGTAACTGCCATCATTTATATCCCAGTGGAATCTTGCCACTTGTTTTATGGGCCCATATGCTGTTATGAAATGGTTGTTTATGCAGATATGAAGTACCTAAGTTGCTTTAGTACTAACTGCTGCTATATTAAATTAATTTTATGGCCTGTTTTTTTATGCATCAAAAACCTGTATAGAAAACTGGTAGACTAATGATTGATCTTACATGAGTCATTTGCCAAAATCAGATTTAGTTTTTCTAAATGGGAAAAAAGACTTTCTGTGTGCACCATATGGAGTATAATCCAATGAAATAAAATATAATATTCAAAGTCATAATGTGCTTGTTTGTGTCAGAGTCTTTTCGGGATATGGATATGTATATTTTCAAACATGAAAACTGTAACCCGTTATACTGACAGAGGGTGCTGGTGAGTCAAACTAGTGTGCACAAGGGTGACGTACAGTGAATAAACCCGATGTGGAGTTGAAGGCGCAGTTTTTGGTCATATACCTGAGCTTTGAGCGTGTTCCATGTTGCACTTGTCGTAACTGAAGAACATTGCATTTGCCTTTTCCAGCTTTAAGGTCAAGAATTCAGCCGCAAATGATTTTCTTCTCTTCTCTTATAATCAATACGTTTATTCGTCAGAGTATTTCCTATACCTTGAGAGTCTGTTTGCAGATTGTTTTCACAAAACCTGATGATTACCCCGACCCCCAAACCTCCCGCACCCCAATCAGTGGAACGTATGCAGAGCTTTACTCATGGCTTACATACAGTTCAAAGACAGCCGGTATATAGAGCTAGACTACAAGGCCACTGACTAATAAAATTAACTACATTTATATACATGTACATGGATTTTTATAGAAATTAGCCATAAATGGTTTCCATAATGAGTACTACACATTCTACCAACAGATTAAAAACATGGCAGCTCAAACAAGCTCATAAAATACATTAATAATAACCAAAAATACAAAAAACAAACAAATGCACCAATAGCTTTCACTGAATCTAGCTTTACAAAGTAACTTCCATTTTTACTTTACTGTCTCACCACTCCTGATGGTCATTTTAATAGTAAATATTTAATATTTCGATGCCATTTTTATCGGAATAATCAAACTTCACTGTGAAAAGTGCAACCTAAACAACTGAAAAGCAATTGAATACATTTTACTCAACTCCAAAAATGACTTTGATTGAAAAAATGGTTTATTAAAAGTCCCTAAAGGTCGAATAAACCTAATTATCATAAAGCTATCAATAATCATTAACGTGCAACAAACTGAAGTAGGCAATTTTTTTAAGTTAGACCAACCAAACACTTTTTACAGTGTTACGTTTGCCACACTGCTCATTCTGCACTCCCATGCTCAACATTTACGATTTGGGGCCTTAAAAGGAAAGGTGCCAGAGAGATTCACTGGGGGAAGACTACAGAAGAGGCACAGTGTTTCAGTGGATGGTTCATAAAGGGCCATTTTTGCAAGAATAACTTCTTTTAAGTGTACGATTTCATAAATTAAGTTCACTAAGTATGTAAACAAAGTCACTTCCTGCTCCATATAGAGAAACTAAGCTGCACCCAGTTTTGAATTTGCTGGTTTGGTGATGTCATGAAACTAACACATTTACTTTTTGTCTGTCTTCCTATTCAGCCTACAGCAGGTTAGTCCCGCACTTTGGTGCTGAGGTTATACAGAGTGTTTCTGTCTGAAGGATGCAGGCCAGCCAATCAGAACCAGGGTGATTTTGCATACATTAGTTTTAAAGGCACAATAATAAAACCAGCCTGTTTAATTCTGAAGGGATAAATAGAGCTTGGCAACAATGAATTTGGACTGGATTTGGAACATACAGAGACAGTACCATACAGAGACAACAAGTGGATCTCTGGGGGGAGGGACAAAAACCAAAAAACACTCAACACGAACCACTATATAATGCAAAAACTCCATACAAAGTCCTAGAACCGTGCATTTAAACCAAGAACCGTTCAGCAAACCTTTATTTTTAAGTGTTCTTGAGAAAAGCACCCTTGCTGGGCGAGTAAAAACAGAGACGAAAAGTCACCCAGTGTGTTCTGGCCAGACGAGACAAGTGCCGTATTTTCCGTACAGCGTGAGCCTGTGTCATTTGTTTTCACTTCTGCTTTTGTATTTTTGTGATTTTTTTTCCCCCCATCATGCTCAGCGTACAACTTCACAACTGCCCTGGCTTGAGAGCCATTCGGTTGAATTTCTAATTAAAGTCACTATTTATTCTCACCTTCACCCTCAGGACTGTTCTCACATGTGGCCAAAAAGAAACGCTTCCATTCGTGGCCCTTCACTTGTAACAGGCTTGTGATCTCTGGGCTGAAAGTTCATAGACAAAGTTCATTTCATTAATGCAAAGGTGAATAACATACAATGGAACGTTAAAGACAACATGCCAGGCCGGCCAACCGAAAGAGCGTAGCGCTCGAAGTCCAAATGAGCCGAACTCTCTTGAACCGAAGAGATCATCTTTCATGCACCAAGTCTTTCCTTCTTTGTTTCTCCGAATCTTTCTTTCCTTCCCTCCTTCCTATCTCTTTACATGTACAGCTTCCTCTCTAGATGGCTCTTCCCGAGCACCTCGCCGCTGAACTGGTAGGTGAGCTTCTTCTTGATCTTTTTGACCTCTCCGGTCTTGCCGTAGTTTCTCAACGCCCTGGCCATCTTCTGGTAGGTCATCTTCTTGCGGTTGCCCTTCTGCACGCCCCAGCGGTGGGCCAGAGCCTCTTTGTGTTTGGAGGAGAACTGGAAAGTTCCCTTTTCTCTGTCCACCCACCAGATGCTCTCCTTCATGTCCCCATTTCGCAGAAGGTCCAGCAGGAACTGATACAGACGGATCTTCTTCTTGTTTCCTAGGCGAGAAAAAAGACAAAACAGATAAACAGAGAAGAAGTCAATGGCCCAGTCCTTTTCTGATGGTCAGGGGTGGGGGAGGGGGGATTCTGCCAACATATATGGGACAGCCCATGTGTTTGGCCAGGCCAAGGCTTGCGAGAGGGTTGTTTGTGACCTTTGGCAGAAAGTTCCTTGTTATTCTGTTAGACGGATTACAGGGAAGTTTTGGGGAAGCCAAATCATATTTGTGTGTTGAATGTGACACTTATTCAAAGAAGTGGCTTGGCTTGTGTTTTTCTGGTCACGTGTATGTCACGGTATTTCTGGATAAACATGAAGAATTCACCCTAAAACCATATGTCTCATAGCAGGCACCCGTATTAAACCACTTACACTAGGCACCAACACCACAAACAATGGTCTGACCAGAAATCAAATCTGTACACAGCAGAACAGCCGAAACATATTTGGTGTCCCAAGTCTACTTTCATTTTGCACTAGGTTAATGTAGCTAAGATGTAATGGAAGCTATAGCTACCAATTTGCATCATATAAACCATAGGTCTGGGATGTTCTTGACAATGTTTGACAAACTGATATCTAGGAAATGGACACTGCAAGTACACTGCATAGCTACAAACATGTAATTACTATATTGGAATGTAAATCTTGTACACACTGTCTTCATGTTTGGGTATATACAGTAATACAGGTATACAGAAACCAAATTGGCTTACTTTGTTAGCTATACACTAGGCTAGTGTAGTTAACAAGTAATGTTCAACTGAACTATAGGCCTGAAAAACATGGCAACCCAACCAGCTCTTAATATACATTTACATTTTCGGCATTTAGCTGACGCTCTTATCCAGAGCGACTTACAAGGTTAATGATTACAGGTAGGCCAACGTAGTGTTAGGAGTCTTGCCCAAAGACTCTTATTGGTGTAGCTCAGCATAGTCACCCAGACTGGGATTGGAACCCAAGTCTTCCACATGTAGAGGTGGCACCCTGAGTAGTGGTGTAACCCACTGAGCTACACCAACCACGTATACATTAAAATAACAAAAGTACAAATAAATGCACCGATAGTTTTAGAAAGTAAGCTCGATATTTACTTTATTGTCCAACCGCTGGCCCCTAATGCCCGTTTTTCATCAGGTATGAATAGTTATATGTCTTTTAATCTAAATAGTCAGACTTATGTGGGAACTGGTCTGTTGGCATCGTGTAAACTGTACGATTAAATCATCAGCCACCAGTAGCTGTAACTGAAAATGGGAAATGGAATTGGAAGTTCCATTTTTGTTATATGCCATTTATTAATATGAATAATCACCGTTTGCTTTTAGTTATGCACTGGAGCTATGAGGATAACATAGTTAACAGGTAATGGAACTCTACAGCCACTAGTTCAACTGCGGGCATGCAAAACATGGCAACCCACAACAGCTCATAAAATACATTCAAAATAATAAATATTCTAATAAATCCACCAATGGTTCTAATTAAATGTGGAAATTGTCTGACCACTGGTTCCTGATGCTCTTGATTATCAAGAGTGAACAGCTGTTTGCCTTTATTTTTGAGTAATCAAACTTATGTAAGAGCCAACCAGTTGGTGTCATGCGACCGTACGCCTAAATCATCACCCACTTGTTAAGTAATCTCGAACAGACGTGGTTATATGATTTATGACTGTATGACAATGTGCTCTCCAAAGCAACCATTTTGAAACCTGACTTAGTTCATACTTTCCTCTATTGTGAAGTGTCAAAAACCAAGTCTCACTTAACAGCTTGATTCAGTTTGAGGTAAACAGATTAGATGTGCAGTCTGTATTGATGCTAATTGATAGGGTACCTGCGTCCATCCCATGTACATAGAACGAGCAAACAGGAGATGGCAAGCATGTGTTGACTGACTACATTTGGAGTAAATAGGAAATGATGTAGCTTGTATTTCCTTTACTGTAGTTATTTCTCCTACAGGGAAAAATCCTCACCATGTTCTATTCCGGTAGTGGAACTGATGTGGTCCCTCATACACTCTTCATCAGATACTTCCAGTGGTGGGCTACGGCTGCCGGGGTCGTCATCGTCTGAACTCCGCAGGTGAGGTGAAGGCTGCACGCTGTGAGGGTAACACACCGACGGCCTGGGCAAATAGGTCATCTGTGGGGCAACAACAGCTCTTTATTATTGGGAGGTCATTAGAAACATTGAGGCCTATTGTGTGTTCTGCAGGCCCTGTATGGAACGGATAATGCTGGGGTTCATTTTCTTTGATCTCCCTTTCTCGCATGTCAACACGCCCATCTACAGCACTGTGCAAAAGTCTGATTATGCTGTATCTGATCATGCCAAAAATATCTTCTAATAATAAATAGCTTATTTTTTATAATATAAAGGCTGCGCTAAAGCACCGTGTGAAATTTGACTCATCCTCACAAGAGTCTGAGTCAGTGTGGTACATAAAAGCCAAAACCCAGGGCTGTGTCAACAGGTGGCCATGCTGTATTATTTCAAGATATCTTAAGCATGCTAAATAGCAAAAGGGGAAGTTTCTCGTTCACCACTGTATACCACTGAGGAGGAGTATGGTCCTCTCTCAAGACTATTTCAGTGTACCTCACTGTGGTTCCACAGATATCATCTCGCATCGCTTCCATTTAAAAAAATTGTGAGAACCGTTCAGTCAAAAGTAGAAAATACATCAATAAGGAGTATTTCTAAATCAGCTTGAAGTGAAGGTGGCTGAGGTCACAAGATCTTGAAACCAGTCACATTGTTATAATGTCAGCTCGTGTCATTTCATGCTGCGAGTTGGAAGAAACACTTCCACATGATGGGATGGCCAGCTCAGAAATAGAGGTCATGCAGGATGTTGAAACCAACTTGTTTTACACATAAATTTAGCTGAAGTCATTGTATGTGGTTTCCTTAGTTGCAGCAGCATCAAATGAAGTACTGTGTCTTGTTATGTAGATCTAAACAAAACGAGAACACCTGCAACTAGTGCAGCCCTAGAAAAAACTGGCTTTAAAGTTTAAACGTTATACACACACAAATCTATACATCTATATACATATATATGAATGTGTGTGTGTGTATATGTGTGTGTGTGTGTGTGTGTGTGTGTGTGTGTGTGTGTGTGTGTGTGTGTGTGTGTGTGTGTGTGTGTGTCTAAGGTCTGACTTTTAAGCCAAATAGAACATCTGCAACTAATGCAACAGTGGATATATATGGTTATATAAATATTTATATAGTAAGTTATATATATATAATATAATATTGTATATATATATATATATATATAAATTACTCATCCATTGACTGTAAGGTTATTAGTAATGATTATATTAGTGAGCAAGAAATCTATTTATTTTGGATGATTAACTGAGATCTAAAAATAGACCAAACTATGAAAATGTATTTAAAAGTTCAGCAAAATTCTGTTATTAACATGGAAATTGAGTCATATTTAAAGGTTTAGTGTGACACATTGCATTAAACATACTCAATACAGTTATCTTTACAGTGGTAATGTGCTAAAACCATAACTACAATGCAAACACTGCTATTTTATTTATTAACCAAAAAGAATCTACATTCATTCACTCTTCTTAAGAATTTTTGTCTAATATTGATAATATATAAATGGTATTAAATCATGTTTTGACTAAAGCCATTATCTCAAAACTACCATAAACAAATGTCTTAGGCACCAGACATTCATAAGCATTTGATGGTATGTCCTGTTTGTGAGATTCTGCTCTTGTGGGTATTAAATAAGTATAAATGCAGCCGTCTGGTTCCCATCATGGCCACAGTGAGCCATTCTGACTCAGAAGTTTCTTTAAAATGGAATCCTTCACATGAAACCATCCAGGATGGCTTTTTTTTTTTCAAAGTTTAACCATTTGGGAAAATTCCACTTTGACTGAAGAAGAGCAAAACATATGTAGCTTTTTAAAGATTCCCAAAAACTAAATGAGAAATAGAAACTAGTAAGCCTTGAAGAAGACTAAGACCTCGTGTACTCATCCCCTTGTTTTCACCAAGCAAACTGTGTCCTATTGTGTCTGTTAACAAGTGACAAGAGAAACCACCTCAAAAGGCCCACATCCTACATTTTTCGTACACTGAGGGTTTGTGTGGATTTGTGGGGACATGCCTAATTTTTCACGTGGCTGTTTCCGCACGTCCCTTTAAACCGTAAATGATACATGTTTTTCATCAAACTGTAACAATGTATCTCAATTTGTTGTTGAGATACATTGTTGCCTTTATGCATCATTTGAACAAAGTAGCTACGGTGTGAATTTTTCATGATGAATGGACCAAAAGAATTAGCTCAGAGTGGCTTCGAGAAAACATGGTTCACTGACTTACACTAGAATTCAGTTATAGGTTTTTCCTCTCTGCTGTAAAGTTACAATTGAGGATATACTTGTTTTTCTATGGGCAGTGATGATATGTTAATGAGTTTTAATTGTATTGTCTTAGACCTATAAAGCAGTCCTGTGTGTGAATGGGCGGGGCTCAACTGCTATAGACTGAACAGATGAATATATATGTGTTGTTTTCTGTGACATATACAGTGTATATATATACACACACACACACACACACACACACACACATATATATATATATATATACACACACACACACACATATATATATATACACACACATACACATATATATATGTCTGTGTGTGTGTGTGTGTATATATATATGGACTGGTGAGTGAATGATATGCTTTGAAATGTTATCATCAGAATAAAAGCTTGTATCTCTATAATAAACTTTCTGGGTTAAGAAAACAACATACTGTGATGAATGTATTTTTGGGTCATTACTTTTAGTCCATTCATCTGGAATTTTACACACACTGCAAAGCTCAACAGGCATTGTCAAAACTGTCAAAAACTCAAAAACAACAAATAATGGAGGTACAAGGTTTTGTTCCAACAGCAGCAACATGCTACACCCTTTTATTCCAAAGCAAGTGAGGAAGATCAGATTTCCATATAGAAGCCTTAGGGGAATATTAGCTTGTTAGACTGTGATCTTAAAGTATTAGCATTTTGATGCATTACCTGCATGTCAGCATTGATTTGGACTTCAAGTTCTGATCAAGTTCAGATCTGATCAACTGACAATCACAAACTCAGCACAGAGAGCTAATTTATTTCTGCCTTTTCTGGGATTTTGTGAGTATGTTTAGAACAGCTGCACAAGCAGTCACACCCAGTACAATATTAACAGCAGAATATTATATTTTCCGAGCTAGAAGTTGCTGTGGCCCTGCAGAGGAGTGGCCGTGGGCGCTACAGGAGGCAGTAAATCAGCCTGCCGTTCAGACAGCTCTCTTCCCTCCAGTGAGTCCACGTCTACACACAGAGGAAAAGCACTCTTTTCGATAGCCTGTACTGTGGTTAGTGCCCCAGAAAGAAGTCCATGCAGACAGAGAGGATCTAATCACAGTCACTCTCTAATCTGGTTCCCATTCTAGCCTATAAATTGCTTTCACTGGGTCTGCTTTCACAGTCTGTGCATTGCTTGTGGACTGTTTCATATTTCCTGCAGAAATATGTCGCTTTGAATGTGCCTGACTCAATTCTGTGCGTCGTTTCAACATGAATCAGCTATATTCCATCGATATAAGTGTTGGCAAACATAAGACAATGAAAGTCAGCCACTGTGTTGATGGGCTTGTATCTGTGAGAATGTTTGAACCACAGAAATAAGCCAAAAAATATCTATTTTTATTGTTTATTTAATGTTTTCATGCTGCCTTGGTCCTATATTGCCAAATTAAGAGTGTAAATGAAACTCCTGAACCTTCATTTATTCATAAGAATTTGAATAACAGATCCAATTATGTCAAATTTCTATAACATAAACTGTATCATAGGGCATGACCGGTTGAATTGAGTCCTAATTACATTTCAGTCAATTTTAATTAACAGCAGATGACTTCTCACTGACATCATCTCGTATTCTTGTGTCTATGAGTTTATGTGCTTGGGTGCATATGTGACTGTGCTTGCAATTTGTGCGTCTCTAGGTGTCCGAGCACATCTGTGTGTGTCACAATAAAGAGCGGTTGTGTTTGTGTAAGTGGGGAGGGCCTGTGTAACGGCGGTTGGTGAGTATGCAGGCTGCTGCTGTGGTGACAGTGGTGAGGACTGGTCAGGATAAGGCTGGGTTGAGAAACAGTCTGGGCGCAGATGCGCTCTCTGGGCTCCACACCAGCGAAGCAAATGAAACTCTGCACCAGCTCAGTTACGCCAAAGCTTCAGCATGCAGACTAACGCATGCAAATTAGGGCAGGGAGAAATTATACAGGCTCTTCATAAGAACTGATTGAGTTCACCAGTCATTATGCAGCTCCTTAGCTGAAGAGTTCGTTTTGTTGATCAATAGTTACTTCACGATGTGTAGTTGTGTGGGGGACTGAAGTGGGGGCCCACATACAGACCCCCTAGGTTTTATATCTAGCAACTCACACAGCTACTTCATGCAATGTGCACAGTTATTGCAAAAAGTGATATATTCATGATCCAAACTGAGTTATGAGATACCCCAAGTAAGCATTAGAGAGCCTCAATATGTGGCATGCATTCTGGTAATATAAAGACCACATATAGGTTTATGCATAATACACCCTATGTAGAAAATTACACAATGTATTGATATAATTTATTGATATGAAAATATAATAATCATAATAAAAATACCTAAAATTATTTTATTGTTCCAATATGTTAAAATGTAGTATTAATGCATAAAATGATAAACTGGGTAAAAAAATATATATATTATATCGCTATATCGCTTATTATTTTCAGAAATCTGATCAGTTGGAACAGAGAAAAAAGAAACAGCAGTGCTTCATTTTAAAAATATTATCAAAAACTCTGATTACAGTAAAATATATATTGAGAATTATACTGTGTGGTACTATGTTCAGTTAAATGGGAATAACTTTGCTCACTTTATTATAAAACATGCAGTTAGTCAGTGTTCTATATAATCATAAAAGAATATTGTAGCTGGGTAAGCATCTAATATCATAGCATCTAATATTACCTAATCATGTATAATGACAGCTATAATCCATCTAGACTGTATGTAACAGTGTCAACATCTAGTGGTTTTCCGAATTACGTTGCTTAGAAACCAAAATATTGCCAAACCGACATGTTAGCAACATGCTAACACGTTCATCCATTTTCCCCTTCAGGGTAGAGTCGATCTCAGGTACCAGAGTTTTTGTCAGACTGAAAGCCTATGTTACAGTCTCTTTAAGTGGTGTTCAGATATGCACATATCGTCGCTGTCCAACAAAAAACATGCATCTCCATTTTTGTCCATTTTGACTTTAATGCATCATTTGAAAACTGCTGCTGCCATTTACACACTGTGAGATTTGCATGATGACCCAATCAACTGAAATGGCCCAGGAATGCTCGGAAGGACGTCTGGTTCCATTGACTTACATTAAAATCGAATGTGGTTTTTGGCCTCTCCTGTAAAGTTGCCATTTTGGAGATACTTGTTTTTCTTTGGACAGCGATGATATGCATGTGTTAGTTGGTAATGGTCTGTCTATATAGCCTTAATATAGTATTATTAAATGACGTTCTATGGTATAAATAGAATGGCAAGTATCTCTAATCTACATTAAGCAGGAACAATATTAGCTATCTGCCCGAGGGTACTCATCTCAGGATGCTTAGGCTGAAAGTCCAACCAATAAGTTTAAATGTCCAGACCTCCACCAGTTAGATCTAAATGGATCTAGACATGGGCATAAGATTCTAGAACCTTTACCCTTATCTAAAAAGACTCTTCACCCTCACACGTCTCACTTACAATACTGTCTACTAAAGAAACATCCTGTGAAATGTTCCTAAGGTAACCAAATGATGGTTCTTCTATAGCATTGCTCTGAAGAAGTCCCCTTTATTTATAGGAAGCCCCCTTCACAGTCTCACTTATTCTGGGCGTATGGTGGATTGAGGTCAAATCTGACCACCAGCTCCACCACATGTAATCCCTTGCTTTGCCATAGAATGAGGTGCAGGTAGTAAGGTCTCACCTGTGGAGGGGAGAGGGCCAGGGGGTGTCCCAAACTGGGGTCCAGAAAGTGGCTGGAATCCATGTCGTTGATGCGGGTCATGCCGGATGGGTGAACCGGCACGCTCTGCAGCTCCGTGAAGTGGCTCTCTGGCAGATTCTCAAAATCTCCCGCGTGGATGTGGTGGGGGTTATACTCCCAAGTATGATCTGGACAGAGGTGGCCAAAGGAAGGGTCAGCAATTGCCATCTTAGAGCCTGTGACATGCAAATCGATGTTGGCATTAAAACCATGGCTGGTAGTTCAGTTGTCCATTTTATATTTGTTTAAAAAAAAATGACTGTTTTTTTTTTTCTTTCTTTCTTTCACTAAAACCACCAGAACTACGTGTTCACTGTTTCCTGTTCACACCACCATTTCCTTCAGCAGTTTTAGCATCAAACCTGCAGTGTGTTCTTTGCCTCTATGTTTCCATTACTGGGATAAAGAATCCCAGTTTCTATACCAGTTTCTATATGGAGGCCTTTCTATACTGGTCTATACTGTGTAGACTGGAGCACAGGTGGAATTCCAGCATCAAACTATGGATCAAGATGCACCTTAGGAATGTCTCTCTTGCATTAAAAGTGTTTTTAATGAGGGGAATCAACTGCAGGTGCAGCTGCGACCATGAGTCAATAAAATATGTCCACTTACACAAATGCTACAAAGCTGAAACAGGTTCTGTATCAACTGCATTAGATTGTATTTGTGCTGATATGGGCATTAGACAAAGCACACAACGGAACATACCATAAGTCATTTGGCTAAACTCATAGATTTGCATTAAGCCTTAAGGTCAACTCAATTCTAATCTCCACTAAGGATCAATCTTATTACTGAGTGACAGCAGACAACGCTTGCACTACTTCCTTAATCACAACCTGCTGCTAAAGGCCAATTCCCTATTTGTATATTGTACTGTATAGTATTTATTGTCCTGTGTATTTATGTCCGTATGTGTATTGTCCAGTGTACACCGTTTTACACTGTCATGTATTTCCACTCTCTGTACTTCTGTACATTGTGCAGCTATTGTGTTGCATCATGTGGCCTGAAGAGTGAGCGACACACACCAACGAATACAAGTTATGGCAACACTTTACATTTACAAGCGTTGACTAACTAACACGAAGTAATGCATTAGTTAACATGCAGTAATATGTTAACAAAGGCTACAATGCTTAACTAACATTCAGTAAACATGTAATGACTGCATGTTTATATGTTATAACACAGTTATAACAGTTATTACAGCTTTTACTGTTTAC
This sequence comes from Prochilodus magdalenae, assembly GCA_024036415.1. NCBI lineage: Eukaryota > Metazoa > Chordata > Actinopteri > Characiformes > Prochilodontidae > Prochilodus > Prochilodus magdalenae. The sequence goes on along the minus strand of JAMWET010000628.1, from coordinate 184,366 downwards.
TTAACATTAGTTAACCATTGGTAATGCATGATTACATCATGTTAACGAATGCATGACTTTATTTTTAGTTATTTTAAGTTATTTTGAGTTATTTTAAGTTAGGAAATGAGAATAAAAGCACTTGACTTGTCTTGACTTGAGTTCTGGCTTCATGTCCGTCCAGCAAACTAAGCATTACACTTCCGAAACAGGCCACACGTCAAACTGCAAAAAACGTGGCTGACTCTGATGTTGTTTTGCTCACTGCCTCCTGCAATTAGCATTTCTCAGACTTCATGAAAGTAGGGGGACACCATTTTCACTTTTCTTTTAACATCGTACTGCAGCAGCTTATAGCCCTGAAATGCTAAACGCTAATGTGCACAAAAGGAAAAAATCCGCTTCTGTAGTTCCAGAAATGAGACAGCATCGTGCATACGATCATATGACTGCCCACCCTCGTGCTGCATTCCCAGCTGGCTCCTCTTTTAATGCACGACCCTTTTGCCTCTTTCTCCACTTTGAGATGCTTTCTATTTTTCAGCATTAACTCCGTTTGATAACTTTGTGGCCTAGATAGACTCTTTTAGGTGACGGGCCCTTGGGGATATTTGCCGTTCTACGTCTGTAGTTTTCTTGCCTGTCAAAATGAGGCATCTGTTTCCTGCTTTGTGTCGGGTCACTTGCCTGGTTCCACTCGCTAGCTCTCCTAACACCCCCTTTGCAGGGTTTATTCCCAGCTGCCCCTGGGTGTGATTTTGAACCGTTAGTTCATTCTACCGAAGATGGTGTTAATATGGGCCTCTAAGTGTGTGTCGTAGTGCTAAACTATTTTGGTGAGGTTTCAGTACATTTGAAAACGATAGTGGACATTTTTGAATAACCTGTATAGTGGTGTACCGACTTTGTACAGTAAGACAACCACAATCTATATATACATATATATATGTATATAAACGAATAAATAAACAGCATCTCACCACTTTGGCCTTCTCCATCGATTATGTATTGGTATTCCATCGGTGGTCGATAGATGTCAGGTTCATAGATCATTTCTTCCGTTGGCTGTTGGGTAAATAGTGAAGAGAGAGTTTGACTCACTGGAATGAAAACAGTAAGCAAAGCCCTTAAAGTTCAATGCAGAAATATGAATGCAGTATGCAGTATGGGAGAAGCCTCACATCTTTGTTTACAAGTGCCCAGTAATCTTTAAATTCAGATGGTGTCTGTGACATCCAGCCAGTCCGGGTTATTTTCTATTACACATAGAGATTATATTTTAGTAATTCAGTAATTTTTGAGAACAGACTTGTAGAAGAGAATGGTTGTGACACAGAAGCACCTGTGAGCTTATCCTGAATGATCACTCGTATTCATTCAGTCGGCTCACTTTCAATCTGTATTTTCAATGATCGAGACATTTTCACTTATTGACAATTGACAATGAACTCCATAAGGCCAATCCTGCAATATGCTAAGCAGCACTGAAAACAGAAGTGTATAGAAAGTTGGCAAACAAAGAATAAGCAGATCTACACCAAGACATGTGTACATGAATCGAATGCCAATAAGGCAACACTTCTAAAAGACTCGGTAAGGCTAAATGAGCTATCTATGATCTTTAAATGGGAATCATTAGCCATTAAATACCAGCATAGGGATGCCGTTCTCCTCCCCCTGTGGTAAGATGTTGTTCAGTTCTATTTTTCAAGATATCAAGAGTTGAAATGCTACATCAGCTTAACTAAGACATCGACACATCAACTAGCTGTAGGCCATTGCCGGCAACCCGTAACCCTGCTGACTCTTCGTTAGCATTCTCGGTCTATGTATCTTTACGCTTTCATGAGCCTGAACAGCCCAGCTAATACAAAATGACAGCACACATGCATAGAAGATGGGAAATACTTACAGGTGGGATGATGTACCCCTCCATTCTGAACGAAGGCAACATGGAGTCTTCTCCCCTTCGCTCACTCTAGCTCTTTGTGCTAACCCTTTCTCAATGGCTTTCAAAACTGTCCCCGAGCCATTGCACAACTCGAAATTTCCTCTTACCAAATGAAACCAAAGATCTCGTACACACACACAGAGACGCACGCACCTTATCCAGTGGGGGCCACACAGATATCTCCCAGGGCCCCTAAAAGAAAGCGGCTACAGATACAGTGCAAGTGGCACGTTAGCCTACAACAGCAAGCGTGACCAAAAGGATCGGGCTTTCTGTTTGTTACTTCTTTATTTTTGGATATGTGTGCGAGTCTGCTGCTGGTTCCTGATTTTAGGGTGATGTCAGGTGGGGATTATATCTACTCAGTTAGAACAGACGCAAAGTGTCACCTCCCCCAATAGCCAATCAGAGACAACTCAGCCAACACGCTTCTTCCTGTCCTCCTCCGTGCTGCCTGCCATTCCACAAGCTTTAACGTAGGATGAAGGAATAATTGGTGCCACTTTAGAAGACTTTAGGGCTCCTCTAATTTCTGCATTTTACAAGCTGCTCCCAAGAGGGTTATGCTCACAGGCATGATAAACGCTGGGACCCAACTTCATCTGAAAATGACCATGAATGCTTGCTTACTTTCTTTGGATACATTAACAAAGCAAACCTGAATTATGTATAGTTATTTTTATTATCTAATGACCAAATTCTCTCTTACATATGTATATATGTTGGAAATATAGTTTGACAGCCATAGAGGGTTATCTTTTTGATTTGTGCCACATCATTTCTTTGCAATATTCAACAATTAAAGTATTGTAAACTCATTTTTTCTTTGTAAAACAATAAAAAGATCAATATCGGTAATGGGAAATCGGAATAGATATCTGGACACAACTTGCGTAATGTAATTTATAATAAAAAAACAAATAGCAAAAAAAAAAAGTTGTAAAGAAATTGTGAAAAATATAAAATGTAAAAAATCAAGAATTGAGTTTTTTTGCTGGACCACATAGTGCTACCATTGATGTATTATATAACATTATTGTTGGTTATCTGCATGCTGAGTATGGCAGTTAGACATTAAAGGACATGGTTTGTGGCTGTGGAATGACCAAAGAACATTTTACAAGGAAACCATAAAATCTTTTCACTTGTGGCACATAAGACTTTGTTGCTTCCCTTGCAAGTTTACAAGGTAGCCATAAAATATCCAACTATTTAAAGTACTACAAACGCTATTTTTCTAGTGGGAACATTAAAAAAGGATCAGTATCTCTAATAAGAGATAGAAATAGTTATCTGGACACAATGTGTGTAATGTGATTTAGGATAAATAAACAAACTGCAAAAAAAATAAAAAATCTAATCTGTAAAAACGTTTTTTATAATTATAAGAATGTAGGTGTTTGCTTAACCGTATAGTGCTCCTGTTTATGTACTATATTAGATTGCTAACTGCTAAACCTTAGTTAAACATTAATAGATGTGGTTTGAGGCTGTGGACTGACTCCGGAATTGTTTACAAGGAAATCTTAAAATACCAATTTAAGAACTGTAAACTCAAACATTTCTGAAACATAAATTTGAAACATTAAAAAAAGATCAATATTGGGAATGAGAAATAGAAACAGAGATCTGGGCACAGTTTGTGTAATGTGATGTAGGGTAAAAACAAATAATAAATAAATAAATAAATAAATAAATAAATAAAAGTTAAAATAATAAAAATGTATGTTTTACATTTAAGGCATTTAGCTGACACTCTTATCCAGAGCGACTCACAGCCATGCTTAGGTTTTTGCTGTATCATATAGAGCTCTCATTGATGTACTACCTTACACTACTATTGTCTGCATGATGAGTATGGTAGTAAAACATTAATGGACATGGCTTGTGGCTGTGGAATGACCAATGACCAGTTTACAGGGAAATCAAAATATTAAAACTATGCAACAATTAAAGTACTATAAATTCTACTTTTGAGAAATGAGAAAAAATGAGAAATACTAATAGATATATGGACACAACATGTGTAATGTGATTTAGGGTAAAAAAAAAAAAAATCACAAAAGAAATAAACCTTGAAAAAAAATCTGTAAAAATATTTTGAAAGGTAAAAACGTGGAACGGCCAAAGAATTCAGGTCTGTAGGTCTAATCACTTTCCTATTCACAGTTTAAAGGCATCACATTGTTTAGTTATGTAGTTCCTCTATTTGAGAACAATGTCATACGCTCTATGTCATACCCAATCAATTGCATGTTAACGGAATTCTCTTTTGTTTGACCATGCTAAAAATGGCTTCTCAGAGCAGAGTCATAGAAGAACCATATCAGTTCCCTAAAAATCATTTCAGCAGATGAACAACAATATTTGTGTGTAGAGCTGGATATGAAATGCAATATATGTATGATACTGAGCGAACTGCTTTAATACAGCCAAGTACTGAAACATTCAGTACCAAATTTCTTTAGTCCGTTTTAATACCTGTAAGCCAATACACATGCTTGTTTCAATCTTGGCATTTTGTAAGCATGTTACTTTTATCTAAATACTTTGGATGTCAGTTTACTGACTAGTATGCAATACCTCAATCAGTAAATACTGTGAATTTCAGCCCCTCATGCTGATTTCTGCTTAAGCCACACCCCCTTTCCACTTGTCTTAAAACTATACGTCCAAGCATGGAACCACAAAGGCACCATTGTTTTTAAAAGTGCACTAGACCAGTTATAGAATCTTTACATATGTCTATATGTACAGATGTACACTGAGAGTGCTGCACTCTGTATTATATTAAAGTTAATAATTCAATTAATTAAGCAAATATTTCAATACAGAGTGACTTGGAATCTTCCGTATTCATTAATCTGCTGTTTATTAATCTCTCCATAGGCTCCCTTTCATTTCCTCGAATCTTCACAAAAGTATACTTTCAGCTGAGCTGAGCTCTAGATAGACGTATGTCTGTAAGAGTACTCAGGCTGCAGATCATGGACTATCTCGAAGATAAGGTTGCTGGTGAAACTTTATCTAGTATCAGCTATAATCCTCCAAGTGTTCCAGTAAGACAAGTGGGAACAACCGATAGCACGTCCATGTGGGACTGTGACTGTAAACTCTGTCTCCATCAAATAACCACAATGCTAGTTATGATGCAATAGAAATTATACTCAAACAGCACGTGATGAAGATACTGTACATTCAGCAGAAACGTGAATTCAGTTTTGCTGGAAACAGATTGCAGTTTCTTCTTTTGAGAAGGCCCCAAATCAAGAGGGACTCTTCTCTACGGAGATACAAACTGAGCTTCCGTCTCTGGGTCGGGTCTAAGCGGAAAGTATAAGGTCACCTGAAACTGGAGAACGTTCTTTGAACCACTGCCTTTGTGCCTTATGGCTGTGGAATTTATTTATTTATTTATTTGTTTTAGTTTTTTGTCTATTTGTTTGTTTGTTTGTCGGTTTAGCACTGAAGCTTCTTAGTTCATCGTAGTTCAACAAACCTTTGGCTTTTTCTATTTTGAAAGCTCATAGGATGAGGTCTGGTTACCGACACACAATGATTAATCAGTTTTTATCTTATTACTCATCTCTAAGGATGTTACTTATCTTTAAAAACTGCTAGGTGTAAATGTGCAAATGTTGCAGCTAAAAAAAAATCCTTTAATTTTTTTATTAAATTCTGCTTAGTTTATTGTTTTTTAACCTCTCACAATCCATAGTGTATTACATAGTATTCAATAGCTAGATAGTAAATCCTGCACATTTAAAATGTTAGGGCAGTATTAGTCCCCAATAAAGATCACCAAATGGGTCAACAGCATCTCAGGTGCTATGTAAAGACTTTTAAAGCACACCTCTCACAGAATACAGCCAAATGCTCTGATAAGCCTTATGGAAAGTCCATGGCTTCCAGTCTTCCAGGCAGGAAAAGCCTAAATGCTGGTGATAACTCAACAAGGTCTGTCTTTTAGGTGATTCCCATAGCTTGGAAAAATTAGATGAAGACATTGGGTTGGGAGAGTGAGCCTGAGAAAAGCTTATCAGTAGTGTAACATACTGTTTCTATGAACCATTCTATCATATCAGACACAGGAACTTCTTCTTTCCTCAGGTCATCACCTTTATACACAGCCAGTCGCATCATCTGCTATAATTGTATGTATTATAATGCCAAATTATACACCACAGTCTCTTCCCCGTACATGTACACTAACACTGTTGCATTACCTTAACACTACTACCTCTCCCTTAACACTGCTGCCCTAAACTGTTTGTAAATAGTGTGTAAACTGTATATTATTTGTAGTGTGGTTATTGATGTATGTTGCGTATATGGTGAAGATTGTATATTTTAATTGACTTTATGTATTGTGTATATGTGGAGTAATTGTGTATGTTGTGCACTGTAGGTACTACAGAGACACAAACTGCTGAAACCAAATTCCTTTTGTGTGTCAACAAATTTGCACAATAAACCTGATTCTGATTAGTGCAGACTGTGGTTCCAGAGTAACCTACATATAGGTAGCTAGATATAGCTAGATATTCAAAAAGATATTTAAAAGGATTATGTTATGACAGTAACAAGGTAAATATGTACTAAGTGATCATTTATAGGGTAATTTCTAGGGGGACATGGCTGCTCCAACCCCTAACCCCAACATACATTCCTTGTTAAACCTGTTAAAATAATTTTATTTTTGACACCCCCCATGCATTCTAGACCAGGCACCCTGTTCCTCATGACTACAATGTGAGCAGTTAGATCCCATTGTTCTGAAGTAAATGTGTCCTTAAGTCTGAAAATCACTCTCATTGTTATCAGATCTGCAGTTATCTGAGAATTCAAGTGGTCATGTAAACAGCATCCTCCGATTTATTAAACTGGATGAGCTGGACGTTAGCTTCGTAATGGGGTTTCTCAGCACATGTAGCCCCTTACTCTGATTTCTTTCAGATTTCCAAACCACAGTACTGGAAAAAAACAAACAGCATTAAAAACAGCAACTGTGGGATGGCAACGAAACACTTCGGAGTGATGCGGTACAGCTTTGACGAAATGAAGGGTTTACATATTCTTGAACTTCTAGATGATGTATGTTCATGTGTTTAAGTATAGTAACTATGCTGACTAGTTGCAAAGCAGAAATCCATTTATTACCCAACTCATCTAGACACGGAATTTCCCTATTACCTAGTAACTCAAATACATGTAAACGTTGAACAGACTAATAAAAAATAAAACAATTTTGTGTCTCCAGGTCAGCAAGTCAGTGTGTTAGCTTCGGAATTGCTAAAACTGTAACACATTTTGTGTTTTCAATGAAAAATATTATGATTTTATGTGGGCGCAGATGTTTAACGTTGCGTTTGCTAGTCATCTACTGGCTGGCAGTATTGTCAGTACTGAAACACTAGGAAGCATTATGATTGATCAGTGGCTAAATGATATGCTCAGTCATTAGCTTCAATAAAATAAACATAGTTAAGGTATAGGATCACTCAAAGCAATGCAAAATGGTTTCAGTCTTTGGTTCAAGTGACTTAAGAGTCCCAGATGTGCTTTCAAATCAGAACCAGTTCGGTAGCTGAGGGAAAACAGGGACAGCTTGTGTTGTGTTGTTGCAGAGGACTGATGAATCTTTCAGTTTTGCATATAAAAAGTATGTGTCTCAGCATCCAAGCCTGCATCACGAGCCGAGGAAATGTGATGAGTGGTGTAAAAACTTCTCAGCATTAAGCAAAATTTTAAACATGCATGAGAAACGATGATGATTTAAGAAAGCGGGTCTGATTAAAAACAGTTATGGGCAATGGAGGTGTCTGTACTGGTTAGCACAGGCAGGTAGAATCTGTGTTCCAGCCTCAGCTTCATTATTCATAGTCAAGTCCTCACAGGCCTGTAAGGGGAATTTAATATAGATGTCTAAAGACTTCTGGCCATTTGTCATACCATATAAGCTGTAGGTTCAGAAATATGCTGGCATATCTTTATAATACAATTCAAAATTGCACTCACATCTTCAAACGTGAGAAAGCAAATGGTGGTAATCTATAGGCTTCTCTCACAGGACTGCGGCCTACTTGTTTCCATTTGTTCTGGAATAGCAGTTTGATGTACGTGATGGAACGTCAGTGCTATTTTGGTCGAAACAGTGCTTTACTGTACCTCAGAATAAAGGTTTTAATTGTTTTAACAGCTATTGTACCGGTTCTGTTTCGCCACATGTCAAGCTGCAGTAACCACAGGCTGCAGAAGCCACAGCTGCCTGCACAGCCGGACTGAATCTGATGACACTCACTGTTTTCCCGGTATATTAATACACACTGTTACAGCCACTTCAGCAAGCTATTTCCCCCCACTGTTATTTCAGGAGGACCACACAGATGACCAGTTTTTACATATACCGTATAGGGCTTGGCTTTCCAAAAGCAACGATACACATCGGAGGGTGACAAGCGGTCATTTCTTGCTATTAGTTTAGTAAGCACGGCATGTTTTATTTTTTCCCGCTCCACTGACAGGGAGCTTTCATTAGCATACAGTGGATTAGGCGTTAGCCTATGTTTAGCCCCAGCGCCCCAGGGCCTCCTACACAGCCTTTCCTCATCAGCTTGCAGGCAGGTTGTGTGGCTCTTGCTTCATGGTCCCTACTAAACAGTGCACTAATGGCGCAATCGTGGGAAGACTGCATGCTTCTTGCTTAAATATGTGTAGTCCTCCCCACTGCATGCCAGCTAAACTGATTACATCCTGGCTGATCATCTGCACTTGCGCGACCCCGCTAAAACCAAAAGTAAAAGCTGGAAAAATATAGCTGTGGATCCGAGGCGCTGAACTCAGCAGTAACTAAACATGCTAATGTCGTTTAAAGTACAAGTCCAAATCTAGAGGCTAAGGCTAATGAAGGATATACGTGTTTTTATAATAGTTAATAAAATACAAAAGTTGCTAATCATTAGCTGTTGATCCAAGATGTGGAATTCAGCACTAGAAAAACAAAATACTGTAATTTAACATACAAGCATCGCTGCTTTCTGTAGGCTAATGCTAATGCTAGTAGAGGATGTATGTAATTTTATAGTGTTTTACCAAAATCATAAGTTGCTTAAACATTGACAGTAAATAAGCACACCAAAACTTTTTTGTTTTTAATTATAAGCTAATTCCTAATGGTATGGCTAATAAAAATTTGCCTATTACTTAACCAAAAGTTTCAATAGAGTGGCATGTCATTTTAAAGTGTTTAAACAAAAAAACAAGTTGCAAAATATTGATATTAATCTGAGATGTTAAATCAATATTAAATTACACACTAGCACGCTTACTTTTCTAGACACTAATGCTAATGCTAACCTTAATAAAGGTGGCATGCCTTTTTTAGGTATTTAACCAAAGAAAAACAAACGTTGGGAACCATAAAAACTAACAATAAATCCTCTTTTAGGTTTAAATACAAGCTAGTCTGTAATGTTTTATTGCTTAACCTAAAGAAAAATGTTACCAAAAAGTGATTTTACCAAAAACACATATAGCTATTCTGTATGCTAATGCTAATGAGGGTGGTATATAGATAGATAGATAGATAGATACTTTATTGATCCAAGTGTTTATTCAACCATCCAGTGCAGAAACAAACTATAGTTAACAAAGATTTGTATGATTTGTATTTGTATGATTTTCAAGTATTTAACCAACCAAAAACAAGCTGCAAGATATGGATTTGTGATTAATTAAACTGTAAAGAAAACATGCTACAAGATACTTATTTTAAATACAAGCTAATCCCTTTTAAAATAAGTTTTATTTCTTAACCAAAAAGTTGCAATATAGCTCCAGATCCAGGATGTTGAATCAGGGACATAAACTCATCATCAAATGAATAGCTGCACCCAGAAGGAAGTGTTGGACAGCAGTGCTGTTGGGAAGGAAGATAAAGGTTACCAGGAACAATAAATGATGATGAATTTAGACTGATATGGGTAATATTTATTGAGCTACACATACAGAAGTAGTGTCTCTCAGTATGGCGTTGGGCTGCCATGATTGCTATATGCCATATCTCAGAATGGAGTTGCAGAGGTACCTAATGGTGTCCTGTGATAATCCATCCTATACCATTTCAGTAATCTGACACAGTTCCTGCAGATTTTGTGGAGGGGGATTGACAGGTGCGGTACACCAGGCCCTCTGGACGTGTGTCACATGACAACAAACCGTTCTACTTGGTGCTGACCATAGTACGTCCACACATGGATTTTTTTCTCACATGGATCTTCTTCAAGACAAAAGTCATCACTCAAGATGACCTGCTGCCATTCTGAGTCACTCCATGACAGTCTGGCACGACACCATTGCAATCTTTGGTGACGCTGACGTGGTGTTAAGGGCAGTCGTCATACCAGTCTACATGCATGTAGCCCTGTGTCCTGCAGCTGTCTGGCAATGGGGCTGGCACTAACTGCACAATGAGTGTCTGCAGTCGTGGCTGTTGGGTCAGTCAGGTACAGTGATAAGGCTCAGCCTTGCTTACGTCACATGTGTGGCCAAACATGAAACTTGACCCATTCGCATGTCTCACAATGTCAAACCTATCCACCAAGTGCCATTCCTGTCGGTTGATTCCTTCTGGGTGCAGCTATTCTTTTAATGATGGGAGTATTTTTCCACATTTACTGCACTGTTAATGTTTCACTCATGCAAAAGGTCAAAGGTCCCATCACACATCACATCTTGTAAACCTCTGTATGATTAGAATCCTGGGTTCACCATGACCTTGGTATTTCCAACACCATTCGAATGCAGCATGTGCTGATACAACAACTGTCCCATCGTTGGTCTCAATACAAGCACCATCATTCATGATGTTGTGTTCAACTGGGAATGGGCGCTGAACGTGGAAGAAAGATGATTTGGAAACATTGTGCATTGGCCAGCCTGTTATTTTTTATCTGAGGATTGTTATTTGAAGCAAATTCATTATTTGGGACCTTTGAAATGACTTACATATACATTATATATAATATAGAATATATCTAATGGTTTCTATATACATAAAGATATTCCACGTAAGGCCGTCACAGCCTGCTAGGCTTGGGAGAAGTCACAGAACTCTCAGTGAACGTGATGAAACTTGAACGGCCTTGATTGTGTCCCTGAAGAGAAAAAAATAAAAAAGCAACAAAGAGAAAGAAGCAAGAGGACTTTCACTTCTCCGTTTGAATGAACAGCTAAATTAAGAGCCTGAGCGTTTTTTTTCTTCTTTCTTTTTTTTTTCTTTTGTCTTTTTTTTTTTTTCTTTTCCAACCAAAGTGACACAAGTCCTTTCCCAGGACTGGTTACGGATGGTGACCTTGACAGATTTGTTCAAGTTGGGCTTCAACCCTTGACAAAAATGGCATTTACATGACGCATGGAAGTAGCTATTCTTTGAGTTATGAGGTTTAGATATACAAATGAATTAAAGAGGGAACTGCTGCGCCTTTTATCATTTCAAACACAGCCGCGTGCTATCTGTGTTTTTTTGCCTGAATCTCCATTTGGCTTCGTATCTCACCTTTGCCATCTGTTTCTTTGATATCTGTGGACCTCCGAAGGCCTCGCGTGTCTGCATTTAATATGACTTGTCGCCAGAAAACAGAAGACTCACACGCAGACCCACACGAATAAAGCAGCCTTCTTTTTGCGTATGGGAGAGAAAAGCAGAAGTGGAGGACTCTCTTTCAGATTCACTTCCTGTTAGTCTGTAAGTGAATGACTTGCGAGAGTCCTTGCGCTGTAGAGCAAACTTCGCAAGTCAGGCACACCAATATGAAGGCGCCAGCCCTAAAAAAAATCTGTTTGCTGTTGTACACATTGACCCTGTAGATTCACACAAACTGACTCTACACAGAAACGTATGTGTCTGTTTAAACGTCTTTGGAACTATGACAGTGACAGTGACAGTGACGTAGGCCAGTATTCCAGTTTCAGGGTTTAGGCCTTATATAGAGAGCCTGTTCTAAAGGCCGTTTCTTGCATTTGCACTTCATCAGTGCTGCGAATGCATTCTGCTGATGATTGACCTTTATGACGTGTGTTTATAACTTGATTTTTTATGTTTCAGGGTGAATTAAAGCAGTTTTAGGTCAGTAATAGCATAATGTGCATCTTTTTGCTTTAAGAAAAATGATGCCTTAAATGCCTTTCCTTTCCACCTGTTCGGACAACACTCTCACTCACTCACTCACTCACTCACTCACTTATTCACTCACTCACTCACTCACTCACTTACTCACTCACTTACTCACTCAGTCACTCACTTATATACTCACTCACTCACTTACTCACTCACTCACTCACTCACTTATTCACTCACTCACTCACTCACTCACTTATTCACTCACTCACTCACTTATTCACTCACTCACTCACTTACTCACTCACTTACTCACTCAGTCACTCACTTATATACTCACTCACTCACTCACTCACTCACTTATTCACTCACTCACTCACTCACTCACTTATTCACTCACTCACTCACTTATTCACTCACTCACTCACTTATTCACTCACTCACTCACTCACTCACTTATTCACTCACTCACTTACTCACTCACTCACTCACTTATTCACTCACTTATTCACTCACTCACTTACTCACTCACTCACTAACTCACTTACTCACTCATAATAATTTAAAAAAATAAATAAATAAAATAATAATAATAATAATAAGGACAATAATAATAATAATAAGGACAATAATAATAACAACAACAACAACAACAACAATAATAATAATAATAATAATAATAATAATAATAATAATATTATTATTATTATTATTATTATTATTATTATTATTATTAAATAAATACAATTATTATTATTATTATTATTATTATTATTATTATTATTATTATTATTATTATTATAGAGCACATTCCATACCATTGGCAGCTCAAAGTGCTCTACAGATAGTTGGCCTCAGTCATGGGGTGCTGAAGCACAGACATACACATTCACTCACACCTAAGGGCCAATAGAGCATCTCCAGTTCACCTGACTGCAGGTCTTTGGACTGTGGGGGAAACCCATACAGACGCAAGGAGAACATCCAAACTCCACACAGAAAGGATCCTGCATGGGAATCTAACCCTTGCCCTTCTTGCTGTGAGGCTACAGTGCTACCCACTGCACCACCGTGCCAGCTGGGGCAGCAACATTTCTTCGTCTATTTTTTGTCAATCATGTGATGAGCACTCAGCTAACAACATGGAACCAACTTTGAGAAAATAAAAAAAGGTAAGTAAGTAAATAAATAAACACATGGGAAAAATTAAAATCACTAGAAAAGAAACCATTAAAATAATAAAATACAAATAAAAATACTTTACAGATCTGTGCTTGGGTCCGTAACGAGAAGTAAACTGTTACACAGGGCGCAACATCATTAACACTGTAGATCTTTAGTCGTACCACAGGTCTCTACTTTGTTTTTGTTTTTTGTGGGGTTTTCTTTTTCTTTTTTTGTCTTTTTTGCATTAGTAATCAAAAACAATACTCGTGACCGCAAGTCGGTTTGTTTGTACAGCTTTTTTTCCCTGATAGCAGCGATTCTGAAATCCCCTCGAGCAAACCTGCCATCGATCATCTTTCATGCTTTCAGATGTTCCAGTCATTTGACTAGTGGTCATGTGATGTCTGCTGTTTATAGGTTACCCTCCCTGAGTGCAGAACTATAACACATTTCCTGTGGCTTCAGGAAACCATCTATATACGTATAGGTGCGATGTCTTATGCAATTCTGAAACACCTAGCTTTGATTGCGGCTAGGTCTCGCACTGAATGACCCCAAAGTTTTTTTTTTCCACACAAGATCTTCAGAGATGTGTGTACGCACACACACATCAACCCACCGCACACATATACCACTTAGTCCTGGTTTCTACACTCATTGCGGGGATCCTGAACACTGAAGGACAGGGTTCTTCTAAAAGGGGGCTAATACAGGTAGGCAGAGAGACAGATGGACTGCAGTCTGTAAATGGAGATCTATAGCGTGTGCCTATATGGTAAACAGAGTTGATGAAGTAGACAATGAGTGTAGATGCAAGAAAGTGGTAACAGCGTTACGGCATATCAGTCTACATACGTATATGCTGCATGATGTGACGGTGATGCTGACGAATGAAATCACATAAGCAGCGCCTTGCCAAATTATCAGGTTTGTCTGGATACATAAACAAATTACAGCTTGATGTTTTGTGCTGTGTCACCTGGAAGTGCTTTTGGTTCTATAATAAAATAAAAATTAATATTCGGTGACAAAGAAATTCCATATTAAATAATCCATATGATATACCCCTGTGCTGTGGAAGCCCCAAGTATACGCAAATTATGATATTGCCTTAACTAGAACACAGTTTTAGGTCCCCTTTTTTACAGACTGGGAAGACAAACAGTGAACAAGAAGACCAAAGAGCATTCTAAGGAATTCAGATTTGAGCTATCACAGTGGGCGTTGTTGGATTAATTGTGAGGAAACGAAAGCTACATCATAACCACCCAGTCATTGCCTAGACAAGTCTGTCCCTCAACACTCGTGAGAGCAGGAAGGGGACTCTGTGAGGGACGCCACAGAGATGGCACCATGGACAAGCTACAGTGTTCAGAGACGGGAGGGAAGGTGCACCAGTTAATGGTCTGTATGGGAAGTCAACTATAATGAAACAAATATATATCAAAGCTGGTACTGAGTAAACCAATTCAAATGTAGAATGTGGTGAATTTGGTGACGAGTTATATGTATTATATTATATAAAAATTACATTGTCTTTGTATAAATACAGCTCTGGAAAAAATTAAGAGACCACCTCAAAATGACCAGGTTCTCCAGTTGTACAGTTTCTGTTTGATTCTCTACACTACTGGAACCATGTCTCCCAAACTCCAGATCAGATATTGTATTAGATCTGTTTATGTAGAAAATCACTAATGACCTCCAGAAGCCTGTTTATAGAACCATGCTCGCTGTGCGTTTCACCGCAGCCACCGCTCGCCAGTCTCTCTGTAGGCCACTTGAGGTCATCTTACGGTGGTTAAGGGACATTGGAATGAGGTGGCGCTCATCACGGTCAGTAGAGAGTGGTTTTGGCCCTCTGCCTCTGTAGCTGTGTTGTCCTGTGTGTTTGCTGCTGGACCTTGTTCTTATGAACCAGACGCTCACTGTATCTGCCAGTAAAGCTAGAACCCAACCTTCACTGAGAACCTGCTGTACATGTGGAGATGCTGATCTAAGAAGAAACTGGAGTGGTCTCTGATTTATTTCCAGAGCTGTAATTAGTTGCACCCAAAAGGAAGCAACCAGCAGGAAGGAAACTTGGTGGGTAGGTTTGTCACTGAGAGACATGAGAATGATTCAAGTGTTTTCGTGGCAAGCAAAGTTTTCAAAAGGGGTACCATCGTTTGGTTCTGGGAAACGGGATGGCATATTGCACACCATACCGCTCATTCAGATACTACCATAGTGCGCTGTTTGCAGGAGTGGTTAGAAGAAGGTGCACACCAGATGCATGGATCTGGGAGACCTACACAAACCACGGAGAAGAAGAACCGGCAGATTATGCGACATGTACTGAGTGACTCAACAGCCACAATTGCAGACATTCAGCGAGCAGTGATGCTCTCCGTGAGTCATTCTGTTAGTACCACCACCATTGGTAGAAGGCTGCATGACGCAGGATGACATGCACGCAGACCATAATGATGACTGCACTCCTTGTCAACGTCATCAAAGACCTTTTACGTTATCCAGAGCGACACACAAGGTTAATCATATTACATGTAGGCAAGTTGGTTTTTTCCTGTCTTTCAACTGTTTATTTTGTAGCGTCAGGAGTTTTGCCCAAGCGCACTTATATGGATGATTAGCACACGCGCTAGCTCACCCACACTGGGATATCAGAACCCACTCAATCTAGCAGCATGGGGTGAGTAGCACAGTGAACAAGTCGCGTGTTATCACGGCTGCGAAGGTGTGCACCCCCACCAACCTTTTCTCACTAATGTTCACGATTGTATTCTCCTATCTTCTGTCTGAAATGCTCTGTTAGAGCTCCTGTGTCTTTAAGCCTTTAAGCCAACAGATGAGGGTCACATGCTGCCTCTAAAATGGCCACACTTAGCTATCATCCTGAGTGTACTAATTGCTCAGTCACACACAGACAAGCATGTCCGTCTGACATGCTACACATGTAATCCCTACGCACCGCTCATGGCTGTTACTTACATAGAACCTAGGAGCGTTCTGCTGGCATCAGATTTAAGCTGCGAGAGTACCGAATCCTGAAAGTCAGAGAGAGTCAGGTAGACCAAGTTGTCAGAACTGATCCACCTTCGCAAGCTAGGCTGCAGCAGGACGTTTTAGAGTGGTCTGTAACTACTTTAGCTCTCTGT
Source organism: Prochilodus magdalenae (assembly GCA_024036415.1). NCBI lineage: Eukaryota > Metazoa > Chordata > Actinopteri > Characiformes > Prochilodontidae > Prochilodus > Prochilodus magdalenae. Next base: position 167,994 of record JAMWET010000628.1, on the reverse strand, counting down.
GTGTTGTGTGAGGTTGTGCCAAGCTTGCCAGTAGGACAATAAGGACTGTGTTACGAGATGCTCGTCCACCTTGTAAACTAGATAATAAAAGGGCTGCAAACCTTCCACATGTTGAGATTTCGAGCAAGTGAGACTGAAATGTGCCGGTTCCTGACTGTCTTGCGGAGATAGTAATCTCTCGACTAAGCCTAGTACTTTGAGTAACTTTATAAACGCGGCAATGAACCATTTATACATTCCAAACAGCAGCCTGGCATAACCCCCCCACCCCCCCAAAAAGACAAACAACACTAAAGCGGAAATAGGGGGAAAACTGGGAAAACCTAACAGGTCCCCATATTTATAAAGCCAATTTATTGCATGTATGCCTATCTAAGAAATTGATGAATCGCAGTCTAAAGGAGGTTTATCATCCAGGTGTGTTCAAATTCCTTATTTGAAAACTCTCTCTTTTTTTGAGTATCCTTTTATTATACACTCAGTAGTTGCTTTATTAGATACATCTACCTTATATCTACACTTAATGTCCCTTCTATTGACCCCACCTACCATACAGAGGTCAGTCTAGATCAGTCACAGCAGTGCCACTCACTGTCCAATCTATAAGACATACCTAATATGCTGCTCTATGTTGAAGTTGACGTAAAGCCAGAGACAACAGCTTATCTGCTACTGCACAGTTTGTGTTGGTGGCCCTCTGGTCCTTCATCAGTGGTTACAGGACACTGCCCACAGGCAACACATGGGCTGCTGTCTGGCGCTGTCTGGTTGTGGACATAATGACTCAGTCCAGCAGTGACACTGAGGTGTTTAAAAACTCCAGCAGCCCTGCTGTGTCTGATCCACTCGTACCACAGGTTAACACGTCACCACCACATCAGTGTCACTGCAGTGCTAAGAGTGACCCACCCCTAATAATACTTTCTCTGTAATGGTGCTGTGGGGGTCCTGACCATTTAAGAACAGGGTAAAAGAGGGCTAGCAAAGTATGCAGAGAAACAGATGCACTGTGGTCTGCAACTGTAGAACTACAACATGTTCATAGTTGGTAAGTAGAGCCTATTAAATGGTCAGTAAATGTGATGTATGTGTATATGTGTGTTAATATATATTATATGAAACATGCTTGAATGTTTGGCATGTATCATTAAGAAGCTACCCAGTAAGCATCTGGATTGCCGAACCATTGAAACAACACTGAAATCAAGTATCTGATTATATTTAAAAACATTATGGACGTCCATGGACGGCCATTGTTTACTGAGCAAGACTTCTCTCTTTTTTTCAGTTGTAAAGTTTCTATTTTGGAGTTTACATATGTTTCCCAGAATGGTTGACAGTTTTAACCTTCAGCAGTGTAACCTCCAAGGTTATGGCTTTAGCTTCAAAACTTGTACAGTCTCTTCTGAAGTGCCTTTTTTTTTTAGAGAAATACCACAGACATTTTTGAAAGCACGAGTAGATGGACAAAAGGCTCGTTGATTATGGCCGGAAAGGCCCACACTTTAAATATGGCGTGCGCCACCAAAAGAAGCTTGAGGTTTGAGTAGAAAGGCTTACAGTACCGACACTGTGCTGTTTTGTTTGTGCGTGCGCTGCTCTGTGGTCTAGACTCTACCACGAGGTGTCAATGCCCTTTTCACACATCTGCCTGCAACCCGACAGTATGTATACAGCAGGCTCAGAGAGCTCAGAGTGCTCCAGTGGCGGAGTTAGCACCTCTGACCTCATGACAAGTTCAGCTGCCCTTGTGTATTGTTTGCAGATGACCAGTGGCTGATATTTGTTTCTCTGTGCTTTTAGTTTAAAGTATACATTGTAGAGTCTCATCTTGAATTTCCCTCTGGGATCAATAAAGTATCTATCTATCTATCTATCTATCTATCTATCTATCTATCTATCTATCTATCTATCTATCTATCTATCTATCTATCTATCTATCTATCTATCTATCTATCTATCTATCTATCTATCTATCTATCTATCTATCTCAAGCAAGGCACAGTAAGTGTCATTGGGCCTCATTCTGTAATATCTTCCTAAGCTTTTTATTAAGCTTGTGATTGTGTTCCTCTGATTCCTGACCTGTTTCTAAACTGTAGAATTGTTTACACCTTTGTGCTCTTAGGTGTGCTTAGATTCTGTTCTAGCATGGAGCTAAAAAGTTCACATAATTTTTTAAAATCAGAATTTTGGATATTTGAATTGTACTTTATATGGCATTTAATAAACTTGAAATATTTAATGATGTAATTCATAAATTAGAATGTTAACAATGCTTTTTGTGCATTTGAACTGACATTTCCTGTTGGAAAGTATGTTTTTGAAATTACAATTTAAAAATTTCCGATTAAAAATTTCAATTCAAATCTCTCCAGAGGGTGAAACTAGTCGTTAAAAAAAAAATTAACAGCAAATGTCACCACCTCACAAGTTCAAAACACAACACAAGCATTATTATTACCCACCAAAATGGGTCATTAAAATTTCCTGTTTATTAATGGCCATTAATATAATTCAAATATACCAAATTCTGATTTAATTACTTATATGTGGTTGGGGTAGCATAGCGGATAACACCACTCCCCACCAGCAAGCTACCGTCCCATGTGGGAGAATGGGGTTTGATACCTGGTCTGGGTAACTGTGCTGTGCTACACTAATAAGAGTCCTTGGGCAAGACTCCTAACACTACACTGGCCTACCGGTAATAGGATTAATCTTGTAAGTTGCTCTGGACAAAAGCACCAGCTAAATGCCATAAATGTAAATCTAAACCTTATATGTTCATACCTAAAAATAAACACCAGCTTGTTAAACACTGGTGAATGTTAGAATCTCTGTGAAAACCGTGTCAGTGGGTTTTAAAAAGAATGACTGGTCTTTTTTAGTAGAAATTAAGAAATAAATAAACTTTCTACCGTGTACTTCCTGCTTTATCACCCACCATATTTTCTTCTTTTTTTTTTTTTTGGATTGACTGCTGCTACATTTCCTTTGCTACGATTAGCTGAATCACGCTTTCTCAGAACAAACACCTAGCATGATAAAGTTCAAACTATAATCACCAAAAAATACAACACTCTAAAGCATATTTCAAATTTGCCTTCAGCTTTCGTGCTCCTAGTTGTCTGAATATCTGACCATTAGAATTGCATGGAAGACTGAGAATTGCAAAGGCTTTAAAACCCTGGCCCCGTGTAGTCCACCCCTCTTAAAGATCATGACCACACAGTTTAAGAAGAAAACAGGAAACACTGTGGTGCATTGCAAAAGGAAATATTGCGCTCCTCATGCTCAAAGATGAGGTATTCGGAATGAAGTTGCACCAGATTGATGTCCACACGCTTATGTTGACATCAGTGACTGTCATAACTCCACTTTACCAACTCAAAAAAGCATTAAACAGCATAAGCAGCACTGCATAGAATTTAAGCGTTGTTTAACGCTATTGGGGAATCATCTGATGGCCAATTCCGTGTGGAAGCGGATATCTGTGATGTCATTTAAACCCATTTTCTGAGGATTACATTGTTAAATCATGGTTTTTATTCTTTATACCACTTGCCAACATCATAAACTTGTCAATTATTTTCATTGCTTCATTGTTATAATCACATTTCATGGACTCTGGTACAATATGGGTGTACCTGATGGAATACCGTACCACAAAATCATATTTATTCAGAATTTCCCAGGTGTAATTGGTCAGCCAAGGCATGTTTGTTATGTGAAGTTTGCTTCTTTAGTTTAGCACTGGAGCTACATAGCTAATGTAGCTAAAACCTAATGGAAGGCTATGTGGCACCAATGGTTTTCCAGTGTCATACCATCCTCCTTTGGTTTCTGGTCAAAATGGACATAAATTATTATCAATTATTAATTGTCAGTAAAAAACAGAAACCAGATATTTTACATGTCAAAGAAACCATAACAACTGATTATAATCTATATTTGAGCATAAAGTCCGTCCATCTTCGGCACTTATTACAGCTGTTTTTTTTACTTTCAGTTATTTATAAGAAATCCACAAGGACTTTTTAATCCACACCTTTAAAGTTTAGTCTTAGAAGTTGGTTACATGTTCTGTTTCTCTTTACTCAAGTTATTCCAACTCTAGGCTGGTCAGCCCATCGTTCTGAGAACACCAACAGTCTGTTTCCTGTTTGCCATAAAAGCTTTCTGAAAGCTACAAAAGCTCTACGCTATCTCCCCAGTGAAGGACAGGAGGACAGAAACTGTGATTTCTTCAGCAACTGAAGCAAAAGTGGAGTTTGACTTTGGCTGATGTCTCAGAGATGATAGCTTTAAGGACTGTTGATTTGGTGGTAGTAGGTTCTGGTGGTCCACTATGTTTTCCACAATCAAGTGTTCCATTTTCTCTACACCTTCATCCTTTCAATGTTCCTCAAAATGTCTCCCGTGATAGGAAATATTTTGCTCAGTCCTGCTGACTTCTATTACATTAACCATGTGAAAGAGTAGAGAGCAGGATTCAGACAACAAACATGTCCTGCCTGGCTGACCGCATTTTGGGTAAGAGGAAAATTGTGTAAATTAGATTTTCAGTGAGCCTCTTGCTTTAGAGTTTTTAGGCTTATATCACCATGAGAACATCTAAGCTAACAGGGAACGCTTCCAGAACTTCGGCTAAAGTTACCTAGAAGTTCTAATAAGGTTTAGTCAAATGTTTAAAGAATGTTTTAAAGATGTGAGGAATGTCAGATAATGTTCCTATGAGTTTAAATGTTAACTAAGATGCAACCCTTTAACTCCAATGTTCAGAGGATGCTTGAGGATGTTGTCAGGGTCAGAGAGAAGAACATTTAGAAAATGTTTTATGGATGTTTTATGGATATGAGTTGACAGAATGGACAAGAACATTCTGAGAACCAACTGCCTGCTGAAAACATTGGACCGTTGCATTGCAAATTCTCCGAACATCTTTAGAACGAAACATTGGGACGTCTTCGGCAGCGTAACTATCATCCTTTAGTCATAAGCATTCACTGTCCTTTATAGTGGACACATGACAGGTTTAGGGACAGGAACATTTCCTAAGGAGTATAAAATGTTTCTGTGTAAACCACACCACACAGAGTGGGCAGAGTGGGCTGCTTCCCTTAAGGGTCACATCTAAGGTCAGGCTCAACTGAAATAAACTACATTGCCCACAAGACTTAGTCATGGTTTCATATCACTTCTTTATTAAAGTCTTGCAGCAGTTGGGGGGAAAGATGGGCTTTATATCATCATAAATCTTTAACCATAGAGGAATCCATGTCTTTGTAATTGGTTCCAATGCCTAAGGAAATGACTCTAATTGCATTATAGGCAAATATGGTTATATTTTTGACCATGTTTAATTTTCCTGTCTTCTGGTTTCCTTTAAATCAGCAGTATATGGGAGAGTTGGGATTCATTTGCTCTTGGGCTTCCTGTAAAGCTGCTGAGTGTGATTCACTTTTACTTCACTTTCGTAAATACACTCATTATGTTCACATATAGCTGCACCCAGGAGGAACCCACCACCAGGAATGAAACCGGCTGGGTATATCTGACATTGTGAGACATGTAAATGATTGAAGTTGTATGCGCATGTGACATGCACAACGGCATTCAGCAAGCAGTGATACCCTCCATGAATCATCCAGCAGCAGACGGCTGCACAGCGCAGGACAACATGCACAGTGGTGTGCAGTGGTGTCATTCCAGACTGTCATCAAGTGATTCAGAATGGCAGCGGGTCATCTTCAGAGACAAGCCCTGCTTTTGTCTTGGTGGAGAAGACCTAAAAATCATGTGTGGGGACTTCGTGGTCAGCGTCAAGATAAACAGTTTGTTGTCACACGCCACACGTCCAGATGTCCTGGTGTCAGTGCAACTTCACCCCTACCACACCATCTGCAGGAACTGTGTGAGAATATGCAAGCTGCATGGGATGGGTTATGACAGGACTCCATTAGCAAACTTGGTCAACCGATCCCATACTGGGAGGCACCGCTTCAGAATGTGTAGCCCAGTAAATATTGTCCATATTGCCTGTATTCCTGGGATTTGGAGTCGACATTTGGCACAACACTTGCTATGTGCAGCTCGTTTTCCGGGGTCCGCTCAAAGAAGCCAGGTCTCAGTAAAGCAGAGTGCAGAAAATCCTTGCTGGTTTTGGTGAGCAGAAGTAGTTCTTCCATTTTGACGTGTAGAGGTCACAGATTGGAGGGGAATAAAGATGGTAAAGGTGCACAAAACCCACACTGCCTCAACATTTCGAGCACCGCAGCAAAGGCAACAGCGGGAGGCAAAGAACCATGTGGACTTACAAGGCAGAGCAATATTACAGGATTTCATTACAGGAGGTTGCGACTCTCATGGCTTATTTGGTGTGAGATATACAAAGACGGACCAAACCTTTTTTTGGGTGTGAGGTGAATCGATTTCTTTTCATGCTAGCCTGAAACGGGACTGGCGTTAGACGGTTTTTAGCATACTGAAACACTACAAAGCTCTGGGAGACAGGGATCCCAGAAGAAAAGAAAGTACACCGAAGGATACTTCATTTGGGTATACTTAGTATACTTGTAGTCATGTACTGAAAGTGTGCTATTTTCATATACTAACTGTATACTTAGTATGTAATCATTAGTACTATTAAAAATAAACTTAAATAGCACTAAGTAACTTAACTGTGTTATTTCTTAGATTCATTTAATTTACATATATATACTTTGAGTAGTAGTAATATACATATATTTATATATATAGTACAAATATAGTATGTGTGTATAAAAATATATAATATAATATATAATAATATATTATATATATGTGTATATATATATATATATATATATATATATACATTACTACAGTGCACTTGAAGTTAGCTTAGCACATAACCCAATACTATGCATAAAATATACTTGCTGATATTAAAGTACATTTCTAATACATTTATATATACTTAAATTTTACCTGGGGTGACACAGATATCAGCCTATAGCGCAATCTTGCTCCTAGTCATGCACTCCTGAATTGTATTAGCTCCCAACAATGAGTAAAAGCCAGTCCAAAGTTCACTGTGGTCCAATGTTGCACTTGGCTCCTCTTTCTTTTTTCTCTTCATCACTTCCTTCAACAACCTCTTATTCTGTATCAGCCTCTGCCATGATGTCCATGCTGGGAATACTGAGATAGCTTGTTCTCATAGCTAGCTGAAGAGCCATACTTGCTGGTGTGTGACATGGTGTCGTAAAGCGTTATGCATAGAGGGGTCTCGTGCACACTCCTCCAAAGTTACTCAGCGCTATAGCAGGCGTTCCAGGCCTGGAGTAACGATGACAGGGCTGCTGTTGTCTCTACTAAACTAAGGTTCCATCACGTGAGCTAAGGTCTTCTGACTGATTCTGGTCTCCTAGCTGTACCTAGGTCCAGGCTTTCCTCTATGGGTGGCAGGTTGTTTAGTGTTGCTGCCCCCACACACTCTGGAACTCCCTACCTTCATCTGTCCGCACCTCACCCTCTCTTTCCGTCTTCAGAACTCTTGTTTGTTTAATATTGTGTTTGTAAAGCATCCTTGGGTTTGTGAAAGGCGCTATAGAAGTGTAACCCCTTATTATTATTATTACTATAAATCCAAATGTTGTCAAAATGGTATTTTTTAATACAAAGCTGGTATTTTACTGTAAACTCTGTTTCCACAGAGAGGATTTCAAATAATAGTTCCACTGAAGGTTTTGCTAGAACCATAGTGTTTAGAAAGCTTTATTTGTAAGAGTTCACCGACTGGCAAACTGCTAAAAACCGCGAAAAGAAAAAAAAAAGTAAATGTGAAAGTGAAATGGTAAACCGTAAAATGTCCATAGCACACAGGACTGCCTTAAAATTCTACTTTGCGTTGCCATAGTTTGTAAAGTCTGTGAACACACACTTTCTCAGATCCCAAAACATGTTCTTGGGAAAAACAAATACAGCAGCACCTGTTGGGAATGCGATGGTGTTTTGAACGGAGGGCGTGAGTGGACTGGCCACAGTGGGCTTAGTTTCCTGTCTGCTGGTGTGCAGAGGTTTTAGTGGCCACCTTCTCTTTCATAATGACATGGAGCTGGCCTCACCATGAGTGTACGGGGGGACGTCCAGCCCTTCTCACTTCTTATTCCCAATTCCTCATTCTCCCCAACTGTGACTGCACTGTGAGAGATCCCTTAGCAGCTTCGGGTGGAGGCGCTATTCTTGGGCAGGTTAAGCCTACTTTCAGTGGGGATATGGATGCACACACCTCCACACATACACACACACACACCAACCCACCCAGCCACCCATCCACCCACCAAAATATGACTGCATACAGTACTGTGAAAAAAAAGCTTTAGAGAAAATGGGACGGACGTGAAAGAAACCTGGTAGACCACCAAACCTGCCCCATCAGATAAACAGCACTCAGAGCTTTCAACTTGGGGACATAATAGGAAATCAAGCTCCACTCAAGCTTTAGATCTGAAAACACCCACTGGTGTTTCTGTCCATCCTTCCACTGTGAGAAGATCAGGACATTTGTAAATCAAAGGAGTTCTCAGAACAATGGACTGACCATCCAGGCATTAACACTAATGAATGTACTCGGATTGCAAGGATCATGAAATACGACCAACTTCTAAGACTGAACTTTGGAAGAATGTAGACTCTCCAAAAAAGAATGGGAAAACTCTGTTCTTGAAAACAAATTGATCGATTACACCAAGTGATGGAAGCTTCTAGGTCATTTTCTGTTATACATGTACATGTGATTTGTTTACTGATGCTACCCTGCCTATGAAAGTGGTTGTGGCTGGGAATGAAATAAATGAAGGATCCGAAGAACAGTAGAGTAAAACAGAAGCCAGCTTTCAGAATACAGCTCAAAAGTACAGCTCGGAGTTAATGAGACTTTCAAGGAGGTGCCGGGTTTAAATGATTCAGTACCTAGAAAAGAGGAACATGTTTGCTATGAAGCATTTGATTCCATGCTGCTATTGTTGTAATAGCACAGATTATGTTCCATAATAGATGAGGGATTACCCACAGCTCATCATGGGAATCTCCAGTATACTCCTACAAAAACAGAACACTGAGTCATGTGTTAATTGGTCTGGTCTAAAAGTGCATTTTTACACAATTCGGTTGAACGTCCTTCATTTATTTTACTCTGTGTGTCGAATCAAACAAACATAGGCAGGGAATGACATTGTAGTTCCGAAATGTCAGTTTTAACAGAAGATAATGTCTTCCTAACTTTAATGCTACAAGATTTTATCCCAAGTAACTTTGGTCCCTTTCCATAGACCTTGCTGTCATGGGTTGGTTTTCTGTATCAGAGCAATGAATAGCGTTTTCAAACTACGCCTTGTGGTAAACAAAAAATCTTGTGGAGCCTCCAAATTTCAAAGTCGGCAGGTAGCTGAAATATGAATACGGCTAGGTACAAGCTAACAGTGCTACATGATAAACTGACATCATAAGACTAGCCACCTCGTCATAGAATCCCATGAAAACCAATAATCTCCAATACATGTGGCAGTAGAGCGTATTTAGAGTAATAGGTTTGCTTATATAATACCGTAAGTTTAGTAACAGACTTACTTTCACGCGACGTCAGGAGCGTTAGCTTGCTTGTAGCATGTATGTAGCTTTATTTATATTTCGGCTATTAAAGAGGCTCCTAATTCAGAGGATCGGAGTAACGCTTCAAGAGAAAAAGGGCATATAGTTTTGTTTTTTTTGTTTACCACAGGGCGCGATCGTGAATCTCAAAAATCTTCTACAGTTTTCTCATAGAGAGAATCTTTCAGACCCCAGATTTCCTTATATAGTCATGACGTGGACCACAGCATGATGCGTGACTTCAGTGGTCCATGAATATTTCACACAATGTGTTTCCAAGTCAAGTGAAAAAAAAAATCGACCATATCTCTATAGCGCTTGGCTTCCAGAGATCATATGCGCAAAGTGTAACAAGAGAAGAGGCATAGCACTTACACGGCCCATCTGAATCTCCCAAACTTGCACCCAAACTCTCACTGATGCCTGGAAAGGCTGGATGGGATGAAAACCTTACGGTGCAGATTTTACCAAGCAATCGCTGGCGCGTACATGGTGAGTGTTTTAATCTCTTGTGGTGTTCTTTCAGGGCCTTATCTCTGTGGCTTGTTCATGCAGAATCAGCCACATCAAACGTGTGTCATCGCCCATGCGAGCCTGCATGTGTGTTTGTTTGTGGTGAAAATATCAGTACTTGTTGTGGAGGGGGTGGCTGACCTAAGCCTGGCTACATGTGTTTTTTTTATCTTAACAAAGCACACTTCCTGTTAGGCCCATTGCTTCCTGTCGAAGTCCAGCACAAGTGGTCACATCTGCTTCAACAGACATCTCGACCAGCTTGCCAGAAGTCGTCTACAGAAAAAGAATGGGGAGGGGAGGGGGCGGAGGTGTGTTTTTGCGGGGGTGGGTGGGTTCTGAATGCTCTCTCACGCTTTCATCTCATTATAATGGAGTGTTAATTTGACACATTCTAGACTTATCAAAAATTCTGCATGCTACAGTAACTGCCGAATGCATCTGTAGTGTAAGAGTCAAGGCAGAATTAGAATGGAAGTAGCAGGAAGCAGCAGTGATGTGAAGCAGTACTCTGAAAAAATGATATTTTGGCCAGTGACATCACCTTAGATACTTAATATGGACTATGGTTGCCATATGGCAACAATGGCTTTCTGTTTGACTTGTGCAATCACACACTTGCTGGTACTCTATATCCTTTTGCATAAATTAAACTAGGTTAGATGCATAGGTATTGCATTAAATGAGCAAATACACTCATCATCAAAAGAATAGTTGCACCCAGAAGGTGGTGTGGGATGGCAGTGCTGTTGGAAAGGAAGATAAAGGTCACCAAGAACAATAAATGATGATAGATTTAGACTGATATGGGTAATATGACATCTATGCATGGAGTTGTAGAGGTTCCTAATGGCGTCCTGTAATAATCCATTCCATGCAGCTTCAATATTCAGACTTCCTACTGCAGATTGTGCAGTAGGGGTGGAGATGGAGTGACACCAGGTTCATCTTGGCTCTGACCATGGAGCCTCCTAACACGGATTCATTGGTGGTCACCACCGAGACAAAAGCGGGACTCGTCACCATTCTTTAGCGATGTTGACATGGTGTTAAGGGCAGTCATTTTAACAGACTGTGTGACATTACATTTACGGCATTTAGCTGACGCTCTTATCCAGAGCGACTTACAAGGTTAATGATTACAGGTAGGCCAACGTAGTGTTAGCACTCTTGCCCAAGGACTCTTATTGGTGTAGCAGAGCATAGTCACCCAGACTGGGATTCGAACCCCAGTCTCCCACATGTAGAGGTAGCACCCTGAGTAGTGGTGTTACCCACTGAGCTACACCAACCACGTATGCATGTAACCCAGCGTTATGCAGCCGCCTGCCAGTGGTGCTGGCTCTAACAAGATGACTCTTGAAGGGAATCACTGCTCACTGAATGTCTATTAGTCCAGCCAGGTGCAGGGATGAGGCCTGTCCTTGCTTACGTCACATGTGATGAGTGTTTTATTTATTTATTTATTTATTTATTTCAGAAATACATGAATTAATAACTGCTATGCATATGCTTTTTTCAGTATGGATGGAGAAACTGAGCAAAGTTAAAATACATAAAATCAGCATAACTCAACATGACACAACCGAGTTCCTGCTTGACTGTTGTGCACAAATTACACCAGATCTAGTAAGCATAGAAAGAGGTAGTCACTTGGCAAATAATGAGCAGAAGCAATGCATAACGTAACTGAACACTGCACACAACAACAACAGCCAAAATCTCAAAATCTACTGATACCACAAATAGTACAATAACCTATTATTTGGGGAACGTTTGAAATAAGACCCAGCCCTTGTATGATACTGTCAAGCTTATTTACGTTTTCTAAGCTCATTGTTTGAACCCCATTCCCATACATTTTGCCTAATGGGTCTGATAGTCAATGCATCTGATACAGGTGCCAGATGACAGCAACACACATGAATGACATGTATGATCATTGGTGAATGTGTATTGGTATATGGAGGGCAAATTAATAAATCCCATTTTTAAAAAAAGTCCCATGTAGGTCTACATTAAATCACCCCGCATCCGGCAACAACAACTACTCAAGCCACCTGCAGAAGTTCTCTGTTAACCTCTCCATTGGATGACGAATGGAAACGAATCAGAGTGCAGGTGCCCGGTGAAGGGACTTTGTCTTCTGCTGGTAAAGACACCTGCAGATCAACATCAGCAAGACAACGGAACTGGTGGTGGATTTCCAGCACGCTAGGGGCCCTGTGAAACCAGTCATCATCCAGGGAGGATGTGGAAATGGTTCAGTCCTTCAGGTACCTTATAATCATCCGGGCTGGAAAGACAATAGAGACATTCTCTACGGGAAAGGCCAGAGCAGACTCTCCTCTCTATGCAAGGTCAGGTCTTTTAATGTGTGCAACAGGCTGTGGGGTTGTTCTATTAGTCAGTTATGACCAGCATTCGTGTTCTGCAGCAGTCTCTTGAGAGGTTGACACCTCTGCAGCAGACGAGTATGTGCCCCAGTTAAAAGATCAGATAAGACAGTGCCCATCTAGAGTTGTTTGCAAAATATCGGACGCCTTTAGACAGATTACACGTGCAGTTCTTTTTTTAAAGTAAAAGGAACTAAACACAATTGAACTGTAAAAGTAATGGTCAGTGGATGAGCGTAATACATTCTGTAACTCTTCAAATGTTGTGCCTATACTCAACCACCATGATCTTCTCTAAGCAGCTGGGTAAAGACATGACAATGGAGCTAACTGATACCTACAATGCAGGGGAAGGCTTTATCCACTGTCTGTATATATCTCTATAGCAAGGCAAAGCAAGACCTCCAGGTAGGTTGACACAGGAGTGGTGGTGCTATGTCCTACTGTAAAGCCCAGCATGCACAAACATGATCTGCACAGGAGAGTCATAGGAAGGAAACCTTAACTGTGGCCCCATCCCTAAACTCAATATCTGAAGTAGGCAAACCAACACCTAGATAACCCAGATGCATTTTGGAATCAAGTGCTGTGGCTAAACTAGTAAGAAACTCTTCAGCAACTGTTTTGCAAAACTTTAGGTGCTCCCATCAAATTACATGTTCTGATGGTTTTCCAAGTTAAGAGTCCTCAGAATAAATACTCTAGAATAAACACTTTTACATATGGCATTCCTGCATATTTTGGAGTATAGATTATATGTGTTGAATTGAACAAAAATGAAAAATTAAAACATTAAATATAGACAAAGGACAAAGGTATACACAGACCTGACCATCACACTTTAAAGAGTCTGTTGCACATCCCCTCCCAAAATCATGGGCATTAATAAAGAGTTGCCCTCCCTTGGCAGCTATAATGATTTCTATTCTTTACAGGAGGTTTTCCACCAGATTCTGGAGCATGCCAGTGGGAATTTCATCACCAAACCCTAGATCATTACCCCTTGTCCACCAAATGTTACTGTGGGCGCTGTGGACATTCCTGCAGGTAGTGCTCTCCTGCTAGTGTGGGTCCAATGGTGGCATGCTTTATACTCTTCCAGCCGACGCATGGCACTGTACATAGTGACCTTAGGATTATGTGCGGCTGCTCAGCCATGAAAACCCATTTCCTTAAACTCCCCATACACATTTTTTCCGAATGTTGTTTCCAGAGGTAGTTTTGAACTCGAGGTAATGCAGTTACAAGTATACACTTCAGCCCTGCTCTGTGAGGTTACATGGTCTACGCCTGCATTGCTAAGCTGCAGTTGCTGCTACATATTAGAAATTAGAAGAGGTGTTTACCTACTTTTGACCATATGTTATAGGGGTGCCCAAACTTTTGCACATGATTGTACATCTATCAAAACTGTATCTAATTATACCTGCATCATCCAAAAAATGCACAAATAGCTGCACCCAGAGGGAATCAACTGACTGGAATGAAACTTGGTGGGTAGGTTTGACATTGTGAGACATGCAAATGATTCAAGTTTCATGCTCGGCAGTGCATGTGATGTAAGCAAGGATGGGCCTTATCGTTGCGCCTGACTGACCCAACAACCAGGGAGTGGTGCCAATAAAACCATTGACTACATGCTCGCAGACCATTATGACTACTGCCCTTTACACCATATCAGCGTAGGCAACTCAGGATGGCAGAATGGCAGCAGGGCATCTTCAGTGACAAGCTTTTACCTTGGTCGAGACGACCAACGAATGGCAGGATGAACAGTGAAGATGAATGATGACCAAGAAGAATAAATTGTTATCACATCCACAAGGCCTGGTGTCACTCCAGCTCCACCCCTACTTCAAAATCTGCAGAAACTGTGTGAGGATATTCAAGCTGCAAAAGATGGTTTATCATAGGACAGCATTAGGAACCTCTACAACTCCATGCCGAGACATCTGGCATGTTGCGTTGGTATGGTGGCCCGACGCCATACTGAGAGACACTACTTCTGTAGGTGTAGCTCCATAAATATTGCCCATATCGGTCTATATGCATCATCATTTATTGTGATTGTATTGTTTCCTTTATCCTCCTTTTAAGCAGCATTGCAATCCCACACTTCCTTCTGGGTGCAGCTATTCTTTTGGTGATGAGTGTATTTTGACTACACGGAAAATAATTTCAACAAGATACGCTGTTTGCAGAAGCAAATATGTTTTTTTTTAAGGCAGGGTTCTTTTTTCAAAATTGTTCAGTGCGTGCTCTGTCTCACTTTGCACTCTGACATTTGTACTATATGCTATATAGGTCCTTATATGGTTGTCAGAGCTGATTGTGTGTGCATTTTGGTATGCAGAGTGAAGGGGAGTTGATAAAATCTGTTCAGTAATAAAGGATAGGGTTCAGTTTAGCACGAGCTGAGATGTGGTACATCAAATAAACACTTCGGAGGGTGACTAAGTCTCGCATGCTATGCACTTTGCTCATTTTCTATGGTGCACAAAGCAAGCATGACTGAAAACCACAGCATAGCACACACACACACACGCACATACACACACACACACACATACACACTGCACATACACACAACATAATGTACGCACATCCCAAACTCTCCGGCCCTGGTCCTGTGGCCCCACAGCTCCAGGGTTGTTCCTCTTTCTATATGCATTGCCTAAGTCAGGTCAGGATGAGTCACAGATACTGTGTTTTGTTCATCTGGAGTGTGGAGCTTCTTAACCCCTTCTCTGCCAATGGCCTGACACGGCGTCTTGTCACCAGTGGACAAATTAGGACAAATGTACTGAGTCAGGCTTAGACACCACCCTGAACCAGAGTGAGTTAGTATGTGAGTCAGCACATAAGAAACCCACATCTCTGATGCATTTCCCATACTTGTTTTATATAATGGGGTGCCCAAAGTTTTCACCATGGGGGCTCAGGTCTACAGCTTGTAGTAAGCCTGTATGGTTGTAGAAACTTGTTTTTTTTTTAATCAAGTTATTATATATCTGTTTTGGTTCGGTTGCTGTTTTTGCATCATGGAGAAATCCATAGACCAGCTGCAGAGACTGGAGATAGGGAAAGAGGAGCTGCTAAAGCTACAACCCTCTCTGAACAGGAAGAGGACCACCCTAGAAGAAACTTGACAGCTGGTGCAAACCCAGAGGACACACTGGAAAACAAATGAACAAGTATAAGGCAATAAAACTGAAAATGAACACGCAAATTAACTCTTGACAACAATCGTACCAATGTTGAGGTCGGTTGGGCATATCACTATAGACCAGCTGTGGCAATCTTTCACAGAGGGACACAGTGCATCGCAATTTGGCAGGCATAACTGATCCAACCTATAGTCGGATCATATCAGATCATAAGAAAGAACATTCAAATAGCCCATTGGATTAAAGGAGGGGAAATTCAACTAGCCCCTCACCTCCTGGAAAGGTAAACTTCAGCTAGCCAATCAGAGTACAGGAGGCACAGTTCAGCTAGCTAATTAGAGTATAGGATGCACAATTCAAATAGCTAATTAGAGTATAGTAGACACAGTTTAGCTAGAGAAACAGAGTACAGGAAGTACAAGTTAAATAGCCTATCGAAGGATAGGTGGCACAGTTAAGCTAGCCAATCAGAGTATAAGAAGTACAAGTTTGATAGCCAATCATAGTACAGGAGGTACAAGCCTGATAGCCAGTCTGAGTATAGGAGGCACAGTTCAGCTAGTCAGTTAGAGAACAGGAGGTACAAATCATATGACGGCCAATCAGAGTCCATGAGGTACGACGCAGATAGCCATCGTGAGTACAGGAGGTACAAGTCAGATAGCCTACTGAAGTATAGGAGGTACAGTTAAGATAGCCAATTAGAGTATATGAGGTACAATTCAGATAGCTAATCAGACTATAGGAGGCACAGTTAAGCCAGCCAATCAAAGGCTAGGAAGTGCAGGTTAGATAGCGAATCAGAGTACTGAAGGTACAAGTTAGATAGCCAATCAAAATACAGGAGGTACAAGCCAGATAGCCAATCAGAATATAGGAAGTACAAGTGTGATAGCCAATCATGATACAGGAGGTACAAGCCTGATAGCCAATCGGCATATAGGAGGCACAGTTCAGCTAGCCAGTTAGAGTATAGGAGGTACAAATTAGATGATGGCCAATCAGAGTCCAGGAGATACAATCCAGATAGCCATCCCAAGGACAGGAGGTACAGTTAAGCCAATTAGAGTATATGAGGTACAATTCAGATGGCTAATTAGACTATAGGAGGCACAGTTAGGCTAGCCAATCAGAGAACAAGCAGTGCAAGTTAGATAGCCAATCAGAGTATAGGAAGTACAAGTTAGATAGCCAATCATAGTACAGGAGGTACAATCCAGATAGCCATCCCAAGGACAGGAGGTACAGTTAAGCCAATTAGAGTATATGAGGTACAATTCAGATGGCTAATTAGACTATAGGAGGCACGGTTAAGCTAGCCAATCAGAGAACAAGCAGTGCAAGTTAGATAGCCAATCAGAGTATAGGAAGTACAAGTTAGCTAGCCAATCATAGTACAGGAGGTACAAGCCTGATAGCCAAACAGAGTATAGGAGGCACAGTTAAGCCAGCCAATCAAAGGATAGGAAGTGCAGGTTAGATAGCCAATTGGAATACAGGAGTTACAAGCCTGATAGCCAGTTAGAGTATAGGAGGTACAATTCAGATGATGGCCAATCAGAGTCCAGAAGTACAAGCCAGATAGCCAACCAAAGTACAGGAGGTACAAGCCTGACAGCCATTTAGAGCATAGGAGGCACAGCTCAGCTAGCCAATTAAAGTATAGGAGGTCCAATACAGATGTACCAATCAGAAGTACATAAGGCACAAGCCAGATTAGAGTAAGCCAATTAGAAAACAGAAAGCATAATTCGGGAGAGCTGAATCAGAGTACAGGCGATGCAGTTTAGATTTGGAAAAACGATTTTAATACAGGACTAAACAATACAAGTATCCAATCAGATCACAGGAGGAACAATTTAAGAAGCCAAATAGAGTTCAGGAGAGAGTTCTGCAGTTTTTGACCAGCCTATTTCTCCTCACATCCTCCTGATTTCTAACTCTGTAGTGTCACGTTACAGGTGCTGTATAACAGTCTACGCTTTCTGCGTGCTCGGCATCCATCCATTTAAAAAAGTCATGAAGTATTTTGTTGGATAACAGGTTGTTGGATGACAGGAACTGAAGAATGCGTGGTGTGGAAAATTAAAATATGAAATAATGAAATATCGTGCCCTCTAGGTGGGCACTTACATAAATGACTATAAGGGAATACAGTTTTGACCAACACTATGAAATGGGGAAGTGATGAAGTTGCACTATGACATAGCCTTTTAAAACCACAAGGAAACATTAAACTTTATTCATGTTCAAAAGCTGTTAATATGCCTCAGTCACTGATAAAGCCTCAACAAGCAACCTTTAGACATTAGTAGCCTGGCACCCAGGGCCCCGAGAAACTGCTTGCTCTGTTTGTCCTCTAGCTTTGCCTCTGCCGTGTCTGAAAGCATCAGTTTCTGTACTACTGTTTAGTATTGAGCTTGACCTGTGGAATAATTGATTCGTTGAGCATGTAGGGCCTATATGTGGATCTACACTTCCTCACTTTCATCTACGTAACTTCAATATTAGTTTCAAATGAGAGACAGGGGTGTCCCTGAAACTCTCATGGGTTTATTAATGAGCTGCTAAGTTAAATCAGGTGTGTTGGGAGCAGGACAGCCCTTAGGGCACTAGGCAGGGTGCCTCCAGGACCAGGGTTAAGAAACACTGGTCTAGTTTTCCTGCCTAAGTGGCGACCACGTGTCCATTTGCTTGGTCACGTTTCTCAGACAACTGAGCCATCTGGTGGCCAAGCATGATATTTCAAATGGGCAGATCCATATACATATATTAGTCTGTTGTTTAAGGAACATTCACATGGTTCCCATATGTCTGGGCATAAAGTTGTTGTTTAGATAATAATAATTATTATGATCACAACAACAACAACAACAATAAATAATATTTCATGGTGGCAAAGCAACTTTGGCAAATGTTTATTCAATGATAAATCCAGATGCTGGATCTTAGCAGCTTTATCTCTCCATTGCTGACATTGTCCATGACTGGGAGCATCATATTTCAGTATCTCAGTATTTCAGTATCTCAGTGTTGTCCTAGATTTGCTGGCTATTCATTTATTTATTTATTTATTTAGAAGTTTTAACACCCCTTGTGACCACTCCCTTTTATGAACCAGCCTTCCCATGCCCCTCAACAACGATTAGGCAACCTTTGATCCCATGAAAATATACCACACACAGCACCATATTACACCCATCACCCTGCCAGAATACTTCAAACACACAACTGTATTAAAAGACGGTTAATAAATAATCATATTAATCCTTCATAATGTTAATAACCTTAAAATTGGTTAATAACAGCATAAAAAATTGTGTTAACTTGGTAAGAGTATGGGAGTGGGAAGGCAGTTCTGGTTCATTAATAACCCCAATAGGGATAGGGATAAAAAGACAGGGCTGGATTATTGGAAGGGTTATGGTGATGAAGAGGGAGGGGTGGTCTTTTGGTAGGGGTATGGGGAGACAGTGCTGGGTTATTGGTAGGTCTATGGGAATGAAGAGACAGGCTGGTTCATTGGTAGGGGTATTAAGATAAGGAGAGATCTGGTTCATTGGTGGGGGTATGGGAATGACGAGAGAAACCTGGTTTATTGGTGGGGGTATGGGGATGAAGTTAGATGGCTGGTTTATTGGTGGGGGTATGGGGATGACGAGAGAGACCCGGTTTATTGGTGGGGGTATGGGAATGACGAGAGATGGCTGGTTTATTGGTGTGGGTATGGGGATGACGAGAGAAACCTGGTTCATTGGTGGGGGTATGGGGATGACGAGAGAAAGCTGGTTTATTGGTGGGGGTATGGGGATGACGAGAGAGACGTGGTTTATTGGTGGGGTTATGGGGATGACGAGAGAAACCTGGTTCATTGGTGGGGGTATGGGAATGACGAGAGAAACCTGGTTCATTGGTGGGGGTATGGGAATGACGAGAGATGGCTGGTTTATTGGTGGGGGTATGGGGATGACGAGAGAAACCTGGTTTATTGGTGGGGGTATGGGAATGACGAGAGAAACCTGGTTTATTGGTGGGGGTATGGGAATGACGAGAGATGGCTGGTTTATTGGTGGGGGTATGGGGATGACGAAAGAAAGCTGGTTTATTGGTGGGGGTATGGGGATGACGAGAGAGACCTGGTTCATTGGTGTGGGTATGGGAATGACGAGAGATGGCTGGTTCACTGGTGGGGGTATGGGAATGACGAGATAGACCTGGTTCATTGGTGGGGGCATGGGAATGACGAGAGATGGCCGGTTTATTGGTGGGGGTATGGAAAAGACGAGAGAGACCTGGTTCATTGGTGGGGGCATGGGGATGACGAGAGAAACCTGGTTTATTGGTGGGGGCATAAGGATGTCGAGAGAAACCTGGTTCATTGGTGGGGGTATGGGAAAGATGAGAGAGACCTGGTTTATTGGTGGGGGTATGGGGATGACGAGAGAAACCTGGTTCATTGGTGGGAGCATGGTAATGACGAGAGATGGCTGGTTTATTGGTGGGGGCATGGGAAAGATGAGAGAGACCTGGTTTATTGGTGGGGGTATGGGGATGACGAGAGAAACCTGGTTCATTGGTGGGGGTATGGGAATGACGAGAGATGGCTGGTTTATTGGTGGGGGTATGGGAATGACGAGAGATGGCTGGTTTATTGGTGGGGGTGTGGGGATGACGAGAGAAAGCAGGTTTATTGGTGGGGGTATGGGGATGACGAGATAGACCTGGTTCAACATCTTCTTAAACAAATCTTAAATTTCTCAACATGTTCATTCGTTTTTTTTGAAGGACTTTGTCAAAAGAAAAAACAGAGGCTCTGGACATTAAAAAAAAGAGAATAACACATAAATATCTCAATTAATAACATATTTTAAATAATTAATTATTTTATAATATCTAATATATATAATAGTAAATATGTTTGAATTAATTTAGGGCCCTGGTCTTTTTTACAGGCACTTGGAATCCCCTTGCATCCCCACCCTAATATGGCCCTCCCGAGGACGTGTAGCTTTTGTTCAGTCTTTCTATATCTTCATTTTCTTCTTCTTCAAATATTTACTCACATGTATATCTTATATAACACACTTTAAATAGTTTTGCTTTCGTTTCTCTTCTCCAGTAAATCATTATCACGTTGACTTCCCTTTCTTATAATGTGTTGTTATCCAGCCTTCATAATAATATCTTTAAAATACAAAGATATAAAAAAATCACATCTTTGAAATCCATAAATCCGTTCCCGTTTATCCAAAGGGAGCCGGAAACAGATCCAGGAGGCTGCTCCGCCCCCCTCCTCCGTCTGAAAAGCTCTTCCGCTGGGTGAGACGTGGCGGCTCTGGTAGGCTGAGCGCTGTGTAGCGGACGGACAGACCCTCCCTCTCCCCCACAGCAGCCTGAGTCCAGCTCAGCAGCGCCTTGCACGTACAGCTGGATGGCAGGGACAAGCCGGAGCGAGCATTTTAGGGTAAGAAAGATGGAAACTGAACGGTAACCGTGCATTTCCCTGCTGTTTTAGGCAGCGTCTTCTTGCTGTGGCTAAGTTCCAGAAGTTTGTTTACGTTGTGCCTGGTCTGCTCTTCCACAGCTAGCTTTAAAACAGGTTTGGCTAAGTTAGGCTGAGCAGCGCTGCAGTTTCAAGAAACTGGCCAGTGAAGTGTTTATACCGGAGAGGAAAAAAAAGATGTGGCTTGTTTACACTAGCTCTCTGACTAATTTTAGCAAGTTTGCTAACGTGCCAAAGTATTTAAAGCCTCTTGAAGTGCAGTGCTGGTTAGTTTAGCAGCGTATTAGCATGTTTAGCCTGCAGTAGAGACTTCTCTCTGGCTTTGCCTCTCTAAACATTCCTGAAGGAGAGCCCTGTGAGAGGCCTGGACTTCAGCTTCTAAATATGCGAGGGAGACCAGTATTCTGAATTTCAGGGTCAGTTAGTCGCCTGAAGGTCTAATACAGCTACTTGTGTAGTCGAGTACATGAAGCTGAGGTTCTAGAAACTTCTGCAGCTGGGTGGTCAGTGGGATCTGGTAGCAGAGCGTTGGAGATGCATTAGATGAAATCAGTTCAGGTTTATTGCCACATCACCTGTAACACAGGTGTGAAGGTGAGTGAAGATCTTGGGTTGCCTGGTCTCTTGCAGTAGCAGGGCTTGGATATAATAGATATACACCATACATGTTATACACCATGCACTGAAGTTCACGGTATCCAGACTCGTTGTTCATTTTCTCAGCTCAGTATATAGGTGCACTTTGCAGTTCTACCGTTACAGACTGTGCATAGTTCTGATTTGCTGCATAGCCCGTTTTCACCCTGTTCGTCAGTGGTGAGCACCCCTACAGGACCGCCACAGAGCAGGTACTGTGCACTCCCATAATGATGTGGTGCTGGTACTGCTTTGGAAATAAGAGACCACTCCAGTTTCTTCTTAAATCACCATCTCCTGTGCAGCAGGTTCTAAGTGAGAAACAGAAGTGCGGTTCTAGCTTTACTGGCAGATACAGTGAGCGGTTTATAAGAACAGAGAGGCCGAAAACCACTCTCTACTGACAGTAATGAGCACCACCTCTTTCGAATGTTACTTAACCACCCTAAGATGACCTCAAGTGACCAGAAAGACTAGCGAGTGGTGGCTGGGGTGAAATGCATGGTGAGAGAGTCCTTCCTTGCTGGTTCACCTTTTAGATGTACAGTCAGAGACGATAGCTCCTCTGCTGCTGCTCAGTGCAGTGCATGTCATCCTCTAGTCCTTTATCAGTGGCCACAGGTTGACTGGATAGTTTTGTTTGGTGAACGATTCTCCATCCAGCAGCACTGCTGTGTCTGATCCATTCGCACTAGCTCAACACACTCTGTTACTGCAGTGCTGAGAATGATCCATCACCTATATAACACCTGCTCAGTGGTGGTCCTGAACATTTGAAGAATAAGGTGAAAGGGGGCTAACAAAGTATGCAGAGCAACAGATGAACTACAGCTTTGGAAATAAGAGACCACTCCAGTTTCTTAAATCAGCCACATGTGCAGCAGGTTCTAAGTGAGAAACAGAAGTTCGGTTCTAGCTTTACTGGTAGATGCAGTGAGCATCTGGTCTTTAAGAACAGAGGGCGAAAACCACTCTCTACTGACCGCGATGAGCGCCACCTCATTCGAATGTCACTTAACCACCGTAAGATGACCTCAAGTGACCAGAAAGACCGGCGAGCGGTGGCTGGGGTGAAATGCACAGTGAGCATGGTTCAAAACACAGGCTTCTGGGGGTCTTTAGTGATTTTCTAAATAAACCAATCTAACACAATATCTGATCTGGAATTTGGGAGACATGTTTCCAGTAGTGTAGAGAATAAAACAGAACTGCTCATTTTGGTCAAACACAAACCCAGAAACTGTAAAACCAGAGAACCTGATCATTTTGAGGTCTTCTCTTAAATTTTCCCAGAGCTGTAAAAACTGTAGCTGTAGAACTATAGAGTGCATCTGTTTGGTGAGTGGACAATGGACAATTGGTGGAGATACAAGAAGGTAGTTTTATAGCAGTGTGTGTTTTTTAATAACAGTCTCATAAATTAATGACATAAAAGCTATATGTTCAGTTGTACACATTTCCATGTATGCCCTGTGTTGAGTTTGAGAGAGATAAAGAGATGCAGTGTATATGGGGGATATAGTAGCCTATTGTTATGCAAGTTCCAGGTCATACTAAATAGCAGAAGTACGAGATGTCAGTCTAGATGTGCTAGATTTGAATTTCCAGTAGTGCGTTAAGATTGATGCATGCAGACATACCAAGGCCTGTGATGCATTCAACAAATGGTCTTGGCTTCTATTTTGCAGTTGTGTAATTGTACTTATGTTTCATTGAAAGGGCTTTGACAATGATAGCTGAAACATGAGCACCCTGCTTTTGTTGTAGCTCATTTCCCTGTTCTGACAGAACACTTACCTGTTGATGGGTTGCGTCAGGTGTGTTTGAGCAGCAATGCAGCCAATCAGTATGTTGCCATACTGTGTTGAACTTTGGCCTGCTAAGACTAGAGGTGGACACACCTGGCCTAGAGTTGAGATGGGCAGTGTAGCTCCAAAAGCTTCAGCTCTGGTTGACTATGCAATAACTGAGCTAAGCTAAATATGCTCATCATCAAAAGAATAGCTGCACAAATAGTTGCTCCCAGAAGGAATCAACCAACAACCACACATTGTCATGATTTAAGTTTCATGCTAGACCTGACTGAACCAATGCCACCATTGGGGACATGAAGGGATGCCCTCCATGAGTTCTCCTGTTAGAGCCAACATCATTGACCGACCGTTACGGCGACTGGCCTTAACATCACATCACCGTTACGAAAACTTCAATGGCGTAATGCCAGACTGTCATGGAGTGATTCAGTATGGCAGCAGATCATCTTTATTGATGAGTTCTGCAGAGACGACCGATGGATCCATGTGTGGAGGCACCGTGGTGTGTAAGTTGTTGCCATGTCCAGAAGGCCTGGTGTTACTCCATCTCCACCCCTACCGCAAAAGCTGCAGTGAGAATATATATAATATAAATATACCATCAGTTATTGTTTATGAATAACATTGGGACTGTAATGTTATTCAGAAGAAATTCTGAATAACATTGCAATCCCACACTTCCTTTTGGGTGCAGCTGTTCTTTTGATGATGAGTGTAAACTGACTTGATAGTGTGTAATTTAAATCTAACGCTTTACACCTCACTAACTTCATGTGTACTTGCATGAGTGGGCTACAGTCTCGAATCCCATAATGACATGCAACGTGAGCATAGGAATTTGGCCTGACTGTTAAAACACTACTGCAGCCTACTGGATTTTATTTGAACAGTGCTACAGTTCATTAGAAAACTAAATTGCTGGGGTTTATAAAAAAAAAAAAAAATTAAATGAGATTTTACAGGTTCGGAAATGCCAACACTTGCGTGAAGCCTGCAGAATGCTGTTTAGGCCAGCCATAATTTTTCAGGGAACTATTCCTTTGATCTCACAATGTAGGCGGTGATTTCAACAGCCCAAACTTTGTTTAGTTTATCATTAGTAGCAAAGATAGTGATCTAAAATACTGTTATGCTGACAAAGTGGGTTCTACATGTGGTACAATCTTTCATGAATATGGAACTTGTTTAGTTTTTCACCTTTCAATCTAACTAACTTTTTTTCTTTCATATCATTTTTTTTTTTTTTTCTTTTTCTTTTTGTGAAGACTTCTGTCTGCCTTGCAGCGCCCTATATGTTGCTCACGAGTGTTGTGCAGAAGTCTGGCCTTATGAGCACCGGACCCGGGAGGCCTGTTTGGGCTTTGGCTGCACTGCTTGTTGGTGCTGCTTTGCTTGCTCTCACCTCCACCTCGTCTTCCAGTGGTAAGAAGACTGCTCAGGCAGCATTGGCTCATGCGACGGCCACTGCCGCTGGACCAGGATCCTGGTGTGCCGAAGAGGTCCTGGGCCTCCACACCTTAACCAATATGTTATCAAGAGAAGGTGTGGATGTTTGGTTCTGCTCCCTTTTGGGCTCCATTGCTGTGGGTCTCAGTGGGATCTTTCCCCTTCTGGTGATTCCGATTGAGGCTGGAGTGACCCTGAAAACTGAGGGTAAGTTTCACCTTGCTGTCTACATCAGTAGCTTATTGATTAGCAAAAATTGGTCTTTAATCCACCTGTGACAAGACTTCACCATAAATTGCAGGGGTTTCCTCGTGCATCCTCACATGAGTTGCATCAGATAGGTTACACAAAACATGCAGTGCGGATGGTGCCCTATAGTTATAATGAACTGGACGAGTTTTATTTGGTGCAGTTCTAAAGTTTTTCTAATATGCTGTATGACCAGTTCTCTGCAGGACGCAGGACGCATCAGTCTGTGGATGCTAATCCCCAGTATGATCAGTGTGTTTAAGAATATAGCTGTTTCACCCTGAAGAAATCAATTGACAGAAATGAGTCTTGGTAGGTAGGTTTTACATCGTGACTGGTTTAATTTTTTGCGCAATCGGTCACACGTGACGAGCAAGAACAGGCCTCATCACTGCCAACAGCCACGATCGCATACATTCAGTGAACAGTGATGCCCTCCGTGAGTCATCCTGTTGGTGCCAACACAACGATCCTGCAGAACACAGTCCTGCATAACTGAACGCATGCAGACCGTGACGACTGCCCTTAACATCACTTCAACAATGCCAGAGACTGTAATATTGTTATGCCAGACTGTCATGGAGTGACTCGGAATGGCAGCGGGTGATCTTCAGTGACTAGTCTCGCCTTTGTCTTGGTGGAGATGCCCAATGAATCCATGTGTGGTGGCAGCGTAGTCAGTGCCTCCTGTCTAGAAGGCCCTCCACCCCTACTGCAGGAACTGCATAAACATTTAAGCTGCATGGGATAGATCGTCGCAGAACACCATTAGGAGCCTCTACAGCTCTATACTGAGACGTCTGGCATGTTGAGTTAGAGACAATGAGTGAAATAAAACAAGTTTAAGTAGAAGCTTTTGCATTATTTGGCTGTCATGTGATCTGAAAAACCCTTATCCACAGTAGTGAGTAAGAGTCGGATGACTAACTGTCTTGTTCTTAAATGGTTGATGGAAACTGTCTAACTGTTGTACAGAACAACTCTTGGGTAAGTGTTTACCTTCGTGTGTCCTGGGTCTACTTTCCTGCAAAGTCTAGTTCCAGTCACTATCTGCCCCATGTGCTCCATTGTCCTGTGCCAGGAGCGTGGTAGTTTATGGACAAATGACTGAAGTCATTCGGAAAAAACTGGCCCTTCAGCAACTATTTCCACACCTGTCGAGGCTTGTCTAGGTCTCTGATTGGGGCAGATGTTCATAAAAAAAGAATTTGAAGACTACTCGCCCTAGAAGCAGCAGTTTGCTTTCTTGGATTTTAAAAAAAAGTGTTTTAAGGTGCGTTTTGGATGCTGTTGAAGAGTAGTGCCAGTTGGGTTTTTTTACTGAAGGCATACAGAAATAGTCCCACAGTCTGGTTCCAGTAAGGAAATGGCATGAGTCAAGTGGAATCTATGTTTAACCTGCAAAAGCTGGACATGGTGGGTATAATGGTTTAAGCCCTAGTGATTATGGCGGGCTGGGTGTGCCCTGTGATATAGAGGATGAGTTTTCAAGTCATGAAATTACTTACCCTGTTGTACCTATCCTGGGGTGCTAATGGGTATGTAATTTAGTGCTTCACACATGAACCAGAATGATAAAATTAGATCTAGCAGTTGAATAGATGCCTCTAGCTAGTGTTGCTGCAAGCCCTTGTCCAAAGCACTTCATTTTAAGGTGCTGTATTTAACAGGCCGATGGTTTTGATGATGCATAATGAAAGGCCCTTTAGACATATAATGTGTTTTGTAAAGCAGCATCATCAGTACTGTGCAAAAGTCTGAAAACACAGAACTTGTTTTTCAGGAGATATTTCTGAGAGGGAAAAAAAATATTCAGAAATAATCGTGCAAGATCAATTAGACCACCAATTCTGTCACCATTTCTTAAACTGCAAGTTGTCTATAATATAATAATAATAATAATAATAATAATAATAATACCACCAAAGGGTGAACTCACTTAACACTAATAGCCATAAAACTACTAGAAGGAAGTGTGGGATTGCAATGCTATTAGGAAGGTAGATAAAGGTTACCAGGAGCAATAAATTATGATACATAGATTGATATGGACAGTATTTCTTGAGCTACATGTACAGATGTAATGTCTGTTAGTATGGCTTCAGGCCATTATGTTTCCTAACACAACATGCCAGACGCCTTGTCATGGAATTATAGAGGTTCCTAATGGTGTCCTTTTGAAAATCCATGCCATCCAGCTTGAATATTCTCACACCGTTCCTGCAGGTTGTGTAGTAGGGGTGTAGGTGGAGTGACGCTAGGCTTTCAGGACATGTGACAACAAACTGTTCATCTTGGTGCTGACCACGGTGCCTCCACACACAAATTCATTGCTCGCCTCCACCAAGACAAAAGCAGGACTCGTCACTGAAAACGACCCACTGCCATTCTGAGTCACTTATGACCACCTGTCATGACACCATTGCACTCTGTGGCGTTGTTGACGTGGTGTTACGGTTGACCTACCCACCCAAAGTTGTGTTGCTTGTGTACCGATGTCCAAATCATAATTAGGCCAAATCATAGTTTTGTCGACTTGGCCCCTAAGGCACCTTAGAGCACTAATTAGTGGAGGGATCTTGTGCAGATCCTGTTCTAAAGTGCGTAATGATACAGTGACATCTGTATCAGTAATGTAGTATGCGGTTGTTTTTGTCTGACTGCTTTAACCAGTCCAAGCCTTTTGTGATGTTGCAACATGAAGGTGGATGGAAATGTTAAGCCATAGGGATGAGGATAATATTAATGGCTTAAGGCTCCTCCTAACTGTGACTCATGCTCTTTCTGCAGCTGGTTGTCAAAAGCTGAAGAAACTGCTGAGCTTTGCGATCGGTGGACTCCTCGGCGATGTCTTCCTCCATCTCCTGCCAGAGGCCTGGGCTCATACGTGCAGCAGCAGTGAGAAATGCTTTCATGTGTCTCTGTGTCTGTCTGTGTGTGTGTGTGTGTCTGTGTTAATACCTCTTTTGTTTTTTATTTTCTGTGGATCCCTCTCTGCTTTAATCTGCCCCCCACCCAGATATGTTGGTCTTTCATCTTTTATTGTCCTGGGTCTCTTTTGACTTCCCCTCTTCTTTTGTGGTCCTTTTTTCATAAAGCGTTCATTAATCAAATGCTTGCTATTGAGACAAAGTGAACACATGTTGCTCTTATCTGACAAACTAAGATGCTATTTAAGTGTTATTGCAGTACTGGCACTTTTGATATGGCAAGTGGCTGCAATCAGCCTTAAAGGCACAGCTACAAAACCAGCCTGATTTAATTCCAGGTGATAAAGAGTTTATAAAATGACTGAGCTGCTATTATTTGGTACGTATAGCAGTATTAATATCATAAGTGTCTCACAGGGCACAAAATAAAATGCGAATGACGTAGAATATTTGAGGCCCACTTGTCTATGCTGGGCATCATACACTGACAGGTAATGTATTAGACATACAATGTATTTGAGTCCTACATGTGAAGTCTGCTGTGTTGTGTGTCTGCTTGTTAGATGGGAGACAGAAGCACTACCGTAACCAGGGGCTGTGGGTGGTAATGGGCTTGCTGTTCTTCCTATTGCTCGAGAAGATGTTTCCTGATGAAGACGGAGCGTCAGAGAGCAAGGAAATGAACCGTGCCAACAATGTGAGTCTTGAAGTTACTTTTAAAGTTTATTGTAATTATAGTTATGGTGGGTGAAAGCTTGTCCATAATGATTGTGATTCTGATACCTGTACAGCCATCCAGGGCCAGAAGCCAAAATGTGATCTGAGCAGCAGTTTGAGAAGTATTGCCTTAGGGGGCAAATATGCAGGAGCAGTGTTTCTCAACCTTGGATCTTTAGGGTGCATTCAGACTTGGCAGGTTTGAGTAGCTAGATGACATCAAACCCTGGTGTGAAGAAGCACCTTAGCTGTTTTCCCTGCTGTTTACCTGCTTTATCTCTAAAAGGGCTTGTTAACTGATTAGCTGATAAGATTAGGGGTTTGGGAGTAGGGAGCACATTCAAATTTACAGGATCGGAGTTGGACTGGGCTCAAAAGATACCCTTGAGTTAAGATGTTGCCAAGAACCTGAATCAGTGTAGATACCTGCCGTACTGTAAGTGTTAGACCACTTTATGTTTGTCCTGATTTATTGTCCTTGCTTGAGGGTGTGGAGGCCAGTGGCATGTTGCTGATCTTTTGTGAACTTCTTAGAAGAACATGGGGATTGGCTTCTCGTCCAGTGTCTGCATAGACATCAAGGGAGAATCAAAAAGGGCTGTGCTTGGTGAAGGTTTGAACCTCTCTGTAGGCAGTGAATTCTTAGTTTCAGTGTTATTCCTGTCCCTGCAATTTCTTCTAATTCTGTCCCTCCAGTTCTCACCTTAGATAAATGTAAATCTATGCATGAAACGACTAATTAGTATTCAGCAGTAGATATGAAAAAGGCCAGCAAATAATATAATTAAACCCAGAGCCTACCTTACCAAGCAGATGCCAAGAACAGAAGTGAGCTGCTGTTTTGCATGTGCTTTTCCTCACTGTAAAAGAAAAAAGGAAAAAAGGCAATACCCTGAACAATTAACAGGAGCCACGTGTTGTGCTTGTTGAGAATTTCACCTCTAATTTTGCATTAGCACTTGTACCATCGTTCTGCGTAGCAGCATTCACTTGGAAAAAGTTCAGCGTGTTTGAACATTTATTGCCAGCGCTTTAAAAGCTGCATCATTTGTCAAGTGTTATTTGTATAGGGTTGATTTTGCACAGGCCTCACACCTTTCAACGTCTATGGCTTTACCCTTCCATGTCCCTACTGGTCCTTTTCCGTCTCTGGCATCTTTTCTCTGGGCTGGTTTCCCTTTTCATTTTTCTAACACCAAATCTTAATAATCTTTTTTCAAAAAAACTATCTGCCCCTAGTGAATAGAGTTAAGGCTGATCTGGGTATCTGGTGTTCTCTCCCTTTGTGCTTTTTTGGAAGGATTAATGTTTTGAGAATGGATGTTCTTCTTCGTCTTCTATATTTTTTTCTCTCTTTCTTGTTATTTATCCAGTTTATTCTTTAAAGATTTAAATAGTCATTTTTCAAAGTTTATGGAACAATAAAAAACCTAAATTAAACTAGCTAATCTAATGAAACCTAAAGAGAATGGGGGTGTTGGTGTACATAACATGCAGCTGTACTACTGGTCAGCTCAGATCAAACACATTCTTAGATGGTGCACCAACAGCGTTGACTCATTATGGGTTAATATGGAGTCAATGTCTCCAGTTGCTCTTAATCCTTCCCAGTTGCATAATACAGGAATTCTTAATTGGTCTAGACGGGATAACTACACAGATCTCATGTTTGTTCTTGGACAGAGTCTTGTTGTCTTTTTCTGAAATTATGGAAAAACAGTTTGTCTAAATCTTATTTATTTATTTATTTATTTATTTATTTATTTATTTATTTATTTAAAGATATCTCCAAATAAGACATTTCATGGACTCTCTTTTAGATTGGTGAGAGTTGTGAATGGTTCCGAAGGAGATGGAACAGCTTTACTCTAAACAATATGTTGTCCAGTGAGTCTTTGTCTTCTTTGACAATCTTAATGGGTATTTGGGAGAGGGACTTGGAAATGAAGTTTGACCCAGATTTATGGACCTCTGTTTGCTGATTTGTACCCCAGGTGTACCTCAGTTAGCATGCAGGAACTTAATTTTAACTTCATCCACAGGATTTATCTAACGCCAGTACATCTACATAGGATATTTCCAGAGAGATCTGACCTGTGTTTCAAGTGCCAGGCACACAAAGACACTTTTATTCACTCTTTTCAGACTAGTAAAAAATGTGCTTATTTTGGAAGTACATTCTGTTATAGAAGACATTTTTGATATTCAGTTTGTTATATGACACCGAAACAGAGTTTGAAATGAAGTTATAAATGAAATATATCAGAAACCAAATATATCACCAAAAATCTTCAGTAATAAAACAAAGAAACATCATTTTTAACACTAAATGAATTCATGTGATTGGGCTGAAATTAAAAACTTAAAAACTAAAAAGTTATTATTCTTAAATAGGAAATTATATATTAAGGTAATATGTGATGTTAATGTGGGGAGAAAAGGGTGGGTTTAAGTAGTGAAGAAATGTGTTCTGCTGCTTTGGTCTTCTCAACAGGCCCCACCACTGAGGTTTCAGAGGTTTTTTTCATTTCACAACTGGTGTCAAAGCTTCCTCTCGAGAAACTGGCTTATGACCTGCGTCAGAGGTCAGAGAGGTTTTGACAAATATTGTCTCCTCTCTGGATTTATCTTGTTATCTTAAGTCTTTTTGTTTTTTTTTGTTTTTTTCCCCCTCCTTCTCCTTCTGGTGATATTATATATGTATTGTGGCTAATAATGGAAAGTGCAAGACTTTCATTTAAAAAAAAAAAAAAAAGTTAGGTGCCTATTAGTGATGTTTCTTGTAAGGCTAGTTGCATAAACAACAAATCGCTCTTTGGGTGAAGACTGAATAGCACTGTAGTGTTAATGAAGTTCATGACTCTCCTATTATGCTAAAGATGACGGCACATGCAACCTCAGAGAGTGCACAACATGCCATATTTGTACTGGGATTTCTGGGCCTCATGGTGGCACTGTCTCTGTATAGAGCAACTGTCCGTCTCTTTCCCTGAAAGCTTTCCAGTATTGTTGTGTTCATAGATTATGTATAAGGCTGTCGCGGTCCGCATTAAGAGCATGAAGTGTGCAGCGTTGTGCAGTCCGTGCTTTGCTTTATAGACCTATTCACTATTACTGTTGTTGTGCAGGTGCTAAAGGTTAACCTTTTTCAATAAGGAGCATTTATTTATTTATTTATATTTTCTCTCGTCTCCTAAAACTTTATTATAAATATTTTCAATTCCTCTTTCATATCAATCATGCTGCATTTATTCAGGAATTCCCCAGAATGAAGCAATCAAAAGCACCGCAGCATTTGGAGTCATGTTTACAAGATTTCTGTCCCATCCCATGTCAGCCGTGTCGAAATCTCCAAGCAAGTAAGCAGACAAGGTGCATTCAATAATTAACAGTGCAGGTGTGTTTGTGGTGCTCTTAAGCAAGCGCTCCACATGCCCAAGG
The DNA here is from genome assembly GCA_024036415.1 of Prochilodus magdalenae. Lineage (NCBI taxonomy): Eukaryota > Metazoa > Chordata > Actinopteri > Characiformes > Prochilodontidae > Prochilodus > Prochilodus magdalenae. Next base: position 135,546 of record JAMWET010000628.1, on the reverse strand, counting down.
TGCCGTTCATGTAGCATCTACAAACCCGAAATACCTTTGTGTTTAAAGGCTGCTGAGAACTGCTTTTACTTCTACTTTACTTTCAGGCCGTTGCATCAGACCTGGGTCAATACTCACCTTGTTCTACATCTCCTGCAGTTCTCTGAAGAAAATGGGAGCTGAAAGCCTTGAGCCTTTTTAGCTCCCAGCTATCTTGTTGTCCTGCGGAAGCACTTTTATATCTGACTGAGTGTCCAGTATGCGTGGCATGGTTTCTGCAGAGGGCTTCTATGATTGGTTTGCGGGGCTACACTGGACTATATCTCTCTTAACCAGACATAGACCATCAAAGTGTTGGACCTCTTGCCTTCTCATATTCTTGCTTGCTCTGCTTTGCTCATGCTTTCCCCTGCTGTCTCTCCCCCCACATACCTTTATCTTGTGTTTCCGGTGAGATGCCTTTTTCATGTTGGATTTAGGTTGGGTATTAGGGCAGAATAATAAGGATGCAAGGCTGAACCGCCTGCAGCAAGAGAAATGGATTTGGAGAAAATCACTCACTCTCTGCTGCAGTCTCATGTAGTCCTGATGCCCCATCTGGTTCCTCAGAGCTCTTCTCTGTGGATTCCCTTGGATACCTTGTAAGGCAAAATTGAGTGAATTTTGTGACTGATACTGAAACAGAGTTTGAAATGAAATATAATGTAATGTAAAGTCAGAAACTAAACGGTTTCTTAAAAAATTGAAATTAAAAACTTAAAGCCAAGTTATTCTTAAATAGGTTATATAAATAAATTTTATATTGAAGTAATATGTAGTGGTAATGTGGGGAGAAAAGCATGGGCATGTCGAAGGACTAATATTAAATCATTTAATTCTGTGATATTTAAGGTGGTGCCTCAGTGCGTGGTCCATTTTGTGTGTTTTATTATTTTATTATTATTATTATTATTAATATATTCTATATATTATATTGCATTTCCTTGTCGCAAGTGTTCAGTCTTCTCGCCCACCCAATTTATCCACGTTCTCTAATCATTTGTCTGTTGAGGATTAGACCCCCATGTTTTCTGTTGGTTTTGTGTGCCTGCCTGAGAAGCACAGCGGCCACGTGTGCCTGTATGAGACCTGTGAGGTGGATTGACGTCTTGGGCTGGGTGTGATGGAGGCTATAAATAGAGTCTAACAGGAAGCAGCTGCAACCAGCCCTCCACCAGCAGACAGAAAGGCCACTGAACTGAAGTCGGCGGTGCAGTTCAGCAGACACAGCTGAGGGAGCAGCGCCCCAGTAAAAAGGAAGCGCCTAATTCGGCTCTTCTACAGAGCCAAAGAATTCCACAGCTGCTGAAATTCTCAGAGAGAGCATGTTGGCCATCGAGCAAATCTCGGTCACTCCAGAGTAGCTGCCTTTTCTGGTCCTCCTGAACTCGCCCGTCAGGATCTTGTATTTTCCGATCGCAGATCTAAAAAATATAAATATATTAAATAATTAATAACAATAAATATCGTTGTAGCCAGCAATAGCGGCTAGACTGAGTCATAGCTAGGACCCGAATACCATGGGTCTAAAGACCAAGACTAGTAGCATAGTCAAAGGCACGTGTCAGAAGTGGGTGGCGGTTAAGAACGGTGTACTTTTTATTAACATTATAGTTTTATAGGGTATTTTACATTAATGGTTCTAGAATGAAGTAAAAATGCACCAGAAGCTTTCAACAATTTGTATATTTTGCTGCACAACAAGAAACTGTTCCCTTACTATTATCTTTTTTCATTTAATTAAATTTATAAGATCTTGTTCCCCTTCCAATGTAGTGACTATTGATGATAGACAGACCAATAGAAACAGTCCAAAATTGCTTAGGAAAGAATCTTGTTAGATCAGCCTGCAGTAAAGTTCCATAGAACTTTGGTCTTGGAAAGTTCTTAATGTGGGTTCTACAGTAAAGCATTTTAGATAAACAGAATGAGAACCTACTGAGAGTAGCTGTGTCTAAACTTTTGACTGGTACTGTATATGTGCAGCAGCAGTTGCGTTTATAAATCTCTATCTATTTCTGCTAATTAAATGGTTGGGGGGGAAAAAGGACCTGCTGTATGACTGACCTCTAGCTGGCGAAGACAACATTTTCTAAACGACTGAAACCGATAGATGTTCAGACCTTTAACTGGTATGCCGCAAGGTGACTAATTGAAAAGATGCGTTCTTAACAGCCTGGTCTTAAGTGAGCTGGTAAAGCCTTTCATATGTTTTTCCAGGGCAAAGTCTGCCCTCAGGCAAGACTAAAAGAATGAAGCTAAATTCATCAAAGAATCTGTCGCATTGTCTGACGGGGCAGGAGCGTCTCATGTTTCCTTGATTCTGCCCTAGATTTTTAGCAGTGTTTGATTTCAAATGCAAGAGGGAAGCGAATGTCTTCTTGGCTTATGATGGCTGAAAATGTCTCTTTGTTTCTTTCTTGTTTTTTTTTTTTTGTGAAATTTCAAGTGTCAGTGAAACTTATTTCTTCTTTACATGTCAGTTATTTATTTATTTATTTATTTATTTATTTTCCTCTCTATCTCTCTTGCAGTCCTCCTCTGTGGATCTCAGAAGTGACGGTTTTATGTCTTCCCAAATAAACGGTGTCTTCTCAAACAACAATTCCGACTCCAAGCCAAAGGCTGACATCAGCTCTCTCCCTGGGACGGAGAAGATCAAGGTGAGATGGAACATGCGGTTAATGGTGACTAATAGGGTGCTGCTGCCAAATATTTAATCAGGCAATATTTTTTTGGGAATAAACATAGGGATTTTCATGTTATCCTTGTGGAAAGAAAGGAGCACTCTTAACCTAGAGAGGCCGAATGCTTTGGTGTTCCACCTTGTTCTAGAGAGTAGTTTTTGAGGTAGATTCTCCTCAAAATTAAGTTTCAGTTTAAATTGCATAATAATATATCTCCAAAATATTTAATTTATCACAGCACATTTGCAATGCACTTTTCTATAGTGGTTAACGAAGTACCCAATATGTGTTTTTGAGGTACAGATACCCAAGGTAAAATATTCCTCCAGTAAAAGTAGTTCCTCTCTTTTAGTAGTATTTATCACTAAATGTACTGAAGTATGGAGAGTAACAGTAGCATGGTTTATTATGGCTCTAATGTCCTATTATCATTTCTGGAACATCAGCTCAGTGTAGGTGAAGAGACTCTAGTGTCTCTCAGTCCACCAGTCTTTAATAGAAGCTCATTAATTAGTCTGACACTGGCGTCAAGTTTAAATGATCATAACCACAGAACCCTAAAGGAGAACAGGTTGCATTAGCGAGCTCTGTCCAACAGGTCAAAACAAGCTCTAAACAAAGTGACCACTGTGCCCAAATTGGTGGACTCACTTCCTGTTCCTTTTGTTATGACATGTTACGTTTTATTCTCACATAAACCAAAAGGGAAAAACAGATACACAAACACACTACTTACACTAACACGTTACACTTACTGAGCTACTGTACACCGACACACTACTTACAGCACACTAACACATTACACTTACTGAGTTACTGTACACCGACACACTACTTACAGCACACTAACACATTACACTTACTGAGTTACTGTACACCAACACACTACTTACAGCACACTAACGCATTACACTTACTGAGTTACTGTACACCAACACACTACTTACAGTACACTAACACATTACACTCACTGAGTTACTGTACACCAACACCCTACTTACAGCACACTAACACATTACACTTACTGAGTTACTGTCCTCCAACACACTACTTACAGTACACTAACACATTATACTTACTGAGTTACTGTACACCAACATGCTACTTACAGTACACTAACACATTACACTTACTGAGTTACTGTCCTCCAACACACTACTTACAGTACACTAACACATTACACTTACTGAGTTACTGTCCTCCAACACACTACTTACAGTACACTAACACATTACACTCACTGAGTTACTGTACACCAACACCCTACTTACAGCACACTAACACATTACACTTACTGAGTTACTGTCCTCCAACACACTACTTACAGTACACTAACACATTATACTTACTGAGTTACTGTACACCAACATGCTACTTACAGTACACTAACGCATTACACTTACTGAGTTACTGTACACCAACACACTACTTACAGTACACTAACACTACACTTACTGAGTTACTATACACCAACACACTACTTACAGTACACTAACACATTACACTTACTGAGTTACTGTACACCAACACACTACTTTCTAAAACGCTGAAGTGCGTGTAATGAATTATTTTTTTCTGATATTTATGTACAGTTGCCGTTTTAGTCTTTGCAATCCACGTTGTAATAGATTTCCCTGTTAATCTGTAAAATATGTTTATTCTCCTCCAGACCAGTGGCTACCTGAACCTTCTTGCCAACTGCATCGATAACTTCACCCATGGCCTGGCAGTGGCAGGGAGCTTCCTAGTCAGCAGGAAGGTAGGAGAGCACAGAGATTAGAGTCACACTGAGACACATTTGGACTCATTAGTACTTACTGTGAGCTGGTAGAACAAATTGGATCCACTCTAATTAAAAAACCCCCGCCATGTTGCTCCATTAACGGCGCTGAGGATGACAACAGGGGTTTGGTTTCACAGTCCAGCTGCATCGTTCCTTTTCTCAAAATTGCACTTGGTTACAGTTGTTTTGGAATACAGTGAAATGACAGCTCTATCAACAATTTCACCCATGGGTTTTCCGGCCGTATCAGTAAGCCACACACCAGGCAAACCAATGTCTGCAAGGCTGTGTTGCATAATTCAGCTTTTGGGTTACTTCACTGTGTGATGTGATGCTTTCTAGTGAATTATGTAGAGTGGCTGCTGGTTCTGCCAGGGTCTGTGCTGATTTTGTGTTCTGCTGAGGCATGCAGAGGTTTGGCCTGTTTTAAAAGTAAATGCCTTTTATAATTCTGGTAATAAACGTGACGCTCAATCGGAAGTTAGGTCAGCTCACAGCTCTTTCAAAACACAGACACCTCTTTTTTCAGTTAGTTTGTTTGTTTGTTTTTGTTCATCCATCCTTTCTTTCCCCACGTCTGTATTTTTTAGAAACATTGCTGGTGCGTGAGCATGTTAGGAGGAGGACGGTGCTAAAAGCTAAGCTAAATTTTGCATAATGTATTTTAACCCAAACTACTGTAATTAGAATCACCAAAGACCCCAGGATATGATATCATGATGCTTAAGTCATGATCCAGTATTATTGAGAAATTAATTAAATATTTATTGATTTTGCCAAGAATTGCACATCACAAAGTTGCATTTTGCAGTTTCTTACCTTTTTCACCTACAATTTGTGTCCCCAAAGGAATCTTTTGTCTAATACATCCAAATGTTTGACCTTAGCACAAAGGACACATTTCTGATTTCTTTCTCGAATGCCTCCATCGCGTTTGGACCAATGTCCACCATTGACTGTCACTCCTGTAGACCTTACCAGAAGAATAGCACCATCTAGTGGAATCATCAAGCAATTGATTATCTACTTCCAATGCCAACATTCGCAGTTTATAAAATGAAATATCTATACATGGACACCAAGTACTGATATGGTTTAATATGCTGTACTGATAAGATGTACTGATCCCTCTCGACTACATACTAAAGCAAAGACAACATTTTAAAGCTACAGTTAATTTTAAGAGCCTTTACTGTAACAAGAATCCGCAAGTTGTGTTAACCAAACCCTGAGGCGCTAATCACGGAAGACTTGGAACCATTAACTGTATATACACGCTGGTTGGAACATGCAGCTGACGTCTCTCTTACTGGATGTTGGTAATGATGAGTTGGAAACAGCGTTCACTCTGTGGAATTGAATTTCATGTTTTTTCATGTTCCCATGAGCTAAACTTTTTGTGTGCATCTGTTTTGTACTGATGCTTTTTGATATTTTTTTTTCATCTTTAGCTTTTTTAAATTCTCATTTTCTCTAATGGGGAGACAAATGTTTTCTTGAACGTGGCTTTGATGCTCTTCGTTTTCTGTTTGTTTTGTCTGATATTTTGCAGTACGGTCACATCCCATGTGAATGTCGTTTTTGCAATTGCATTTATGTTTTGCAATTGGAGGAGATCTCTCTCTACGCTTATAGGAGATTACATAGAGTAAGAGATTACTGTAAATGGGCGCTGTGTTCTGTGTGTTATGCGGTGTAATATTAATAGTATGGCAGCATTTTGCCTTACCGAAGTAGGAAAGGTCCAGGTGGAGAAGCATAAGGCTCCCAGCATGTCTGCTGTGGGAGTACACGAGAGGAAATAAACTGGATCCATCACAGAGACATGCACACATACTCGCACTCATCTATTCGTACACTAGACTACACACACACAAGCTACTGAAAAGGATGATGCATAATATAATGGACATTTGTAAAAAATAACTAGGCATTATTTAAAAAGATGCAGGTAGTTCTGTTCATAGAGTTTCATAGAAAGAAGCTCAGATTTTAGTGTCCCGCATAAAATACCAACTGCCACAAGCTGTCTGAAACGGTCACTCGAATATTAAAGCTAACAGAATTTTGAGTGCCGTTGAGGATTCAACTTCAGCTGCATGGCAACAAGCACCCACGCACTACTCCCTTAATTACAAATGACATGCCCTAATTTACCGTCATATTCATGCATTTTACACAAAGCATGTCCTAGTGTTACAACTGTGAGCAAATACAAAGAAAGGCATTTTGAATTGGGACTGAATCCTTTTTTTTTTTTTTTTTTTTTTACTTTCTTTATTTTTTTTGCTCTTTTTTTTGTTTTGTTTTGTTTTTTAAACTACTATGTTACTACTGATGTCCATATTCAAATCAAAAAAGCGTGGTGGTGTTGTATATCCTGATGATGATGATTTTTACTGCAGATCTCACATTGTTGATACAAACATATCATCGCTGTCCAAAGAAAAACATGTCTGGTTTTAATATCCATCTTAGCTTGTGCATCATTTGAACACAACAGCTGCTGTTTACACTGTATGTAAATTTCATGATTTATGGACCAAGGGAATGGTTGGAAGTTTGGTTTTATTCACTTGCGTTATAATTAAATTAGGTTTTTGCCCTCTGCTATAAAGTTGCCATTTTGGTGATGCTTATTTTACTCTAGACAGTAACAGTATGCTTAAATTAGCATGTGTTCACCATATCTGTGATAAACAGTAATATACACGTGGACAAAATTGTTGGTACCCCTCGGTACCAGAAATAACTTAAATCTGACAAAAGTAATAATAAATAAAAATTCTATGAAAATGAACAAATGAAAGTCAGATATTGCTTTTCAACCATGCTTCAACAGAATTATTTAAAAAAATAAACTCCTGAAACAGGCCTGGACAGAAATGATGGTACCCCTGAAAAATGTGACCAAAGGGACATGTTAAATCAAGGTGTGTTCACTAATTAGCATCACAGGTGTCTACAATCTTGTAATCCGTCAGTGGGCCTATATATAGGGCTACAGGTAGTCACTGTGCTGTTTGGTGACAAGGTTTGTACCACACTCATCATGGACCAGAAGAAGCAAAGGAAAGAGTTGTCTCAGGACATTAGAAAGAAAATTATAGACAAGCATGTTAAAGGTAAAGGTTATAAGAGCATCTCCAAGCAGCATGATGTTCCTGTGACTACAGCTGCATTATATTATTCCGAAATTTAAGGTCCATGGGACTGTAGCCCACCTCCCTGGACGTGGACGCAGGAGGAAAACTGATGACAAATCAAAAAGACGGATAATACGAATGGTAACAAAAGAGCCAAGAAAAACTTCTAAAGAGATTAAAGGTGAACTGCTCAAGGAACATCAGTGTCAGATCGCACCATCCGTCGATGTTTGAGCCAAAGTGGACTTAATGGGAGACGACCAAGGAGGACACCATTGTTGAAAACAAAACATAAAAAAGCCAGACTGGAATTTGCCAAACTACATGTTGACAAGCCACAAAGCTTCTGGGAGAATGTCCTATGGACAGATGAGACAAAAATTGAACTTTTTGGCAAGGCCCATCAGCTCCATGTTCACAGACGGAAAAACGAAGCATATCAAGTAAAGAACACCGTCCCTACTGTGAAACATGGAGGAGGCTCTGTTATGTTCTGGGGCTGCTTTTCTGTATCTGGCACAGGGTGTCTTGAATCTGTGCCGGGTACAATGAAATCTCAAGACTGTCAAGGAATTCTAGAGAGAAATGTGCTGCCCAGTGTCAGAAAGCTTGGTCTCATCCGCAGGTCATGGGTTTTGCAACAGGATAATGACCCAAAACACACATCTAAAAACACCCAAGAATGGCTAAGAGTAAAACACTATTCTAAAGTGGCCTTCTATCAGCCCTGACCTAAATCCTTTTGAGCATCTTTGGAAGGAGCTGAAACACCCTGTCTGGAAAAGGCACCCTTCAAACCTGGGACAACTGGAGCAGTTTGCTCATGAGAAGTGGGCCAAAATACCTGCTGAGAGGTGCAGAAGTCTCGTTGACAGATACAGGAATCGTTTGATTGCAGTGATTGCCTCAAAAGGTTGTGCAACATCCAGGAGTTTCAGGAGTTTAATTTTATTATTCTGCTGAAGCATGGTTAAAAAACAATGTCTGACTTTCATTTGTTCATTTTCATAGAATTTTTATTTATCATTACCTTTGTCAGATTAAAGTTATTTTTTTACCATTGTGGGTTTTTCTTTCATAAACCGAGGGGTACCAACAATTTTGTCCACGTCTGTAACCTATCCCTGGGTCCTGGCCTTTTTTGCTGATGTAATATGAGCTCTAATGAGTCCTTTTTGTCTTCTGCTCTGACAGGTTGGCTTTCTGACCACCTTTGCAATCCTGCTTCATGAGATCCCCCATGAGGTGAGTCTTTCTCTCTGTATTAAGTGCACTTTAACTGTAGGGTCCAGTACACAGAGGTCAATAGCACAAGTTCACTGTGGTTGTGTAGCAGCATACTTCATTACAGGTAGTCAATATAAATTGAGTGCCCACAGATTTGAATGATTAGGTACTTTAGCTGTAGAAGCGACATTGCTTGTTTGATGCTGCTCTCTAAACCTTTTTCATTTTATGGCTATGTGAAACACCAATCCCTGACATCAAGGTTTGTTTTGAAATTAAGCTGTATAGAAATTTGATTGCCATGCTGGGTAAGTTGTTAAAATGAAGGAATACCCTGTGTCTGTGTGTGTCTGTGTGTGTCTGTGTGTCTGTGTGTCTGTGTGTGTGTAAAGGTGGGAGATTTCGCCATTCTGCTGCGTGCTGGGTTTGATCGCTGGAGTGCAGCCCGCATGCAGTTGTCAACAGCATTGGGTGGCGTCCTGGGGGCGTGCTTTGCCCTGTCCGCCCAATCACAGCAAGGAGCAGGTGATGGGCCATGTCCAGATTGTATAATACTGAAATTCTGAGGGGGAAAAAAAAGTTGTAATAATAATCATACAGTAATGTGATTATGTTCAGTAATGTGTACTGTAGAAATCTTCTAATTTTGAAATGCAGCAGAGAAAATGTAACTGTCTATAATTATAGCAAAACTGTTGCTTATATAAGGCACAGCTCAAAGTACAGGACCAGTTTCCCCAAATCAGTTTAAAAAATATTTTTATTATTTTCAACATTCTATCATGACTCAAACATCTCATGTCTACATTTTTGCTCTTTACTCCTAAAGAGAATGCCACAGCCTGGATCCTGCCCTTCAGCTCTGGAGGGTTCTTATACATTGCCATGGTCAATGTGGTGCCTGATTTGTTGGACGAGACCAATCCCAGGTATCTGGCCTATTGTTTCTTTCTATCTATGTATGTATGTAAATGTTCCAACTTCTTTCAGTGGTGGAGAAGGGAACCTGGAGTGGCAGTGTCTAACACGAATATAGCCATTTTAGCATGTCAGCATTAGTCTTCAGTTTCTTTACATGTAAAATGCTGATACTGGTAAAATAATGGTGGATCCGAAAGAGGAGGTTTTCTTTGGCCACTGCTTTGCTGTGCATTGTGCTGCATGTTCTCCTTTTCCATGACGGTGAGCTAAAAGTGGAACCAAGGTAAAACAATGCCTCAGGCTCAAGACATTATATTCATATCCATAGTTTTTGGATACAAACCCTTTAGACATCTTGTTACTATCGCCACCACTGTAAACTTTTTTTCGGCGTTAAGTTTGTCTAGAACAGCATTTTCATCTATCCCCTCTGAGTGACTTTTATTTACAGAGAAATCCTAATCAAATTTTGCAATAGGAAATATAAATAAAGACGCTGCAAGGCTGATATAGAAATCTAGCAATGGGCTAAAGCTTGGCTAAAATTCAAGGTTTTTTTTTTGTCAGATTTTATTTTATTTTTGTTTAAGATTATTGTGCAAGTTCAGGAATGTGTTTGATGTCATAGGGATGTAGTTTATTTGATCTTAAGTGAATAGCTTTCAAGCTTCTATAACTTATCAATCTGTGCCTTTTTGTGCCAAACTGATGTTGCAGAGAATGCTGCCTCCAAAATATGAATTTGTCTAACATCTGAAATAGTTTTGTTTGTACGCTGTATGGCGGTACTATTGTAAATAGTAGAAGCTGCAAAGACACAAGCTGTTTTGCATAACATGAACTTTCTTTCTCTTCCACTCAGACATTCGTTGCTGCAGATCCTGTTGCTCTTTTGTGGAGTAGGGGTCATGGCTCTCCTTTCCACTATAGCAGACTAAACGGTGGAAACCCTTCCTCCTCTTTCTGAATGGAAGATCAGCATCTACAAGGCCAGGAGGACTGGAGGACAAAACACTCCACTATTTATGCTTTAAGAGAGACTCCATTTTAGACTGACCCAAAGGAATGATCAGGTTTGTGTGTTTGAGTGTGTGTGTGTGTGTGTGTGTATGTGTGTTGTGTATGTAAGTTCTTCCTTGTTTTGGACCTACATGTAGGCACTTTAAAGCAAAGTTCTAGGCGACTAGAAGCACCAGCTCAAATGGTGTAAAAGGAGGGTGCTAATAGACCCTTGGGTACTGGGCTAGGCTATTCATCCACTTGAACTGTTCTGTATTGTCTTATGATTTTTGCTCATTAGAATCAGTACACTATTGGACATTGACCAAGGTATGGGATAAAACATGCCATCAGCTGTGCCGTAACCAATGTATATACATCATAAGTAGCTAGCTGAATCACGTCTAATCACATAGAGTTGTGTATCTCAGCAGTGTGGTAGCTTACTTACTTTACAGGTAACTTTTACGCTGGTAATTTTAACTCTCCGTGCTCCACCGTGCATTATTTTTGGTGTGACTGCCGCAAAGTTGAGCTGGCATTACAGAAGGTTTATAAAAGTGTTAACTGCTAAAAAAAATTAACTACAGGTATATATAACACTACCGAGCTAGACTATATTATTGTAGCTTACTGAAACTTGAGATAGAGATTGGAAACGGCAACAAATTTTCCACCATTCTAATGCTAGACTTGTTTCCATGCCAACAAATGACCTTCCAAAAACATACTAAATCTAATTTGAATAGCATAACTAACACATTTTTTTTTAAAAGCTTCTGCACTGTGTGCTAAAACTTTATGTGCATTTTTACATTGATAGAATGTTAGACATTCTCTAAAGCTGGTCCAGCGTTGCTATGAAAGCAGGTGTTTGTGGCTGGAGCATGGATAGATGCTAGTTGAAATTCTGATACTGTGCTCCCTTAGATGTCTCTCCCTTTGATTCTCAAATTCATCATTTAGCCTGGATGCTTTGGCAGTTTGCTTTATTAGGGTACGGTACTTTTGGAGGCAGCGTCAGTATTGTCCAGGTTGTCTGCTTTCTCTTAATCTTGTTCTTAGGGATGCTTGATTTATATTGAGCAGCCTTCAAGTATTTATGGTTAAGACATGTGGTCAAGCAGCACATGCACATATTAAACCACAGGCATACCGTGTCAATAGACTCCCTAACCTGACCATAAACTCCCCTTCATGTTTATAACAGGTGCAATACTTTTTAATATTTTCTCTTCTAGTATTATTCCACTACTTTTCAATCATTTTTTTTTTTTAAACAGTGCTTTACATTGTGTTATTTCAGTAATGTCACATGGTGGTGTTTTTAAACGGTTATGCTTTAATTCACTATGCCACCTCTCTGCGGTCTGAATAGATCATTGTAGAAGCAGCGATACATTTAGTATTAGCAGCTTAAAGCTTTAGAACCCTGCATGTCCTTGCTGTGCATTACTACCTTATTCTTTCTTTTGTGGCCTTTATATTTCACAAGGTCTTATCTGATGCAGACAGGGCATAGATCACGATGAAAATGCTTCATTGAGATTGACAATCATCTGTCCCTCTCCACCTAACAAAAAGACATGGCCTTTTATTTAAGCCCAGCACCGTATTGTACAATCTCACAAGAACGAAAACAATGGGAAGAGCCTGCACACTGTAAAGAGCCATGTTACTGAAATGAATGTTCCGAAGATGTCAGTCATCAGGTCAAAGCAAGTTTGCATAAATGTGTATATATATTTTAAAAAGAGATATTTATTATAAGGACAAGGTCATGTGTGAAAATGAAAGTTTAACTTTAAAATTTTAAGAACACTCCCAACATTGTTATTGAAATAAAAGTGTTAATGTTTGTATTTTTATTTGATAATATACTTTTCAAAAATAACTGTGTCCGTGTTTTTATTTATTTTTTTATTTTTTTATTTTTTTATTCAAAATTCTGTTCTTTTTATGGACTGCAATCATGTATGGTGTAGGGATAAGTATGTGTAATTAATTAATTTCAAACCCTTTAATGTTCAGGACCACTATAGAGCAGGTAATACTGATGTGGTGGTGGTTTGTTCCTACCTGGTTGGCTCAACCGTGTTGATGTAAAGTCAGAGATGATAGCTACCTAACCAATAGCCAGGTTCTCTGTGGTGGTCCTGTGCGGGAGCCTGACCGTTGATGGAAATGGTAAAACAGGGTTAACAAAGTCAGCAGGTAAACAGATGGACTACAGTCTGTAATTGTAGACTAACATAGTGCACCTAGATGGTAAGTGGAGCTGATAAAGGTAGATGTACTTAATGCAGTGCTATGTATGCCTGCAGTGTTTATCACACCCTGGCAGCAGCTGCAGTCTCCTCTACATGGAGCTGTTAACATGACCTAATAACAGAACGTATATTGCAAATGTCACAGTTTACCATCTGGAGCTGCTTAGCTTAACCTAAAGCCTCCTTCTCTGAAATCCTTTTACCTGAGGCCGTTAAAAAATGGGGACAGGCAGCCTGGCTGAGTTTGATATCCGAGTTTAGCAAAAGCTAATGAACTGATTGAGGGGTCTTGGTAATGTTTGTATTGGGTCGAACAGAGGCTAACTCTTCTTGCACAGGGTATTTTCTCTTTGAGGTGGCAACATGTGTCTGGACCTAGTTAACATCAGCCTGGGTAGTGATAAAGCTGCGATGGGTCTGTCTCGGTCATGGTCAACAACCTAACCTGAGGCTGTTTTCTCAGATGTCTGAAAACCTGATGTTCTAAAATGTGGACTGCATAGATAGCTGATTGTACTGGAGGATGTTCAACCAGAGCCTTGTTCCTAGAACACAGTCATCCATGTTGGTACATGTGGTATTAATATAGGATATGACATCACTCGACTGTTCAGTGTTGCTCACTTGTTGCTTTCTTTGGTTTGCCTGATGTGAAGGGTGGTGTAGTACTAAATGAAGAGTGGTGTAGTAGAAGTGCAGTACACTTGAGTGCTACATTGGTGTAGTGCGGTGCCACAGCGCTTATGGCAAGCACCTTCCCTCCCGCACAGTCTGGGTCTGAACCGTCATATGGGAAGCGGGGGGGTGGTATTGATTGTGTGTTCACACTTGTCCAATTTCGACACACTCTGTTTGGCAAGGGACGGTTGCCATAACGACTCCCCCGTGGGTTGCCTTCCTTTGTCCGCTGCCGTGAAGTGGCTTGCTGCGTGTGGGGAAACGGAGTGTAACTTTCAAAGATAGACTGCGCTCTTAGAGAGCATGAATAATCGCAGTCATTCAGCAACAGAGTTAACTGCTCTAGCTGGTGCTAAAACCATCGATTTCTTCCCAGGTCATTATCTCCCGCATTGGAGATCCTACATTTCCTCAGGGGGCCCTGTTCGCTTTAAAGCGATGGTTCCACGAAAAATCAAATTTGCACAAATTTCCCCAGTCAGTCAGAGCAGACATGTTCGATGTTGAAAGTTTACTGTTGTGGTTTTGTACTGGAGCTTGGAGGCTCATGTAGGTGTAATGTACTAACAGCTTATATCCTCCTAGTTAGCAAACGGCTGACTGAATCAGAGCATGCTTAACCACAATGAGTTATTGATTAATCTCAAAGCTCAGATTTGCTTCTGTATGACAAACTCTTATACACTCACCGGCCACTTCGTTAGGATCCACCTTTTTTGTGTTCCGACTCCGTATACCATACAGGTGCACTTTAGTTCCACAGTTACAGACTGTGGTTCATCTGATTCTCTGTATACTTTCACCCACTTCACCCTGTTCCTCAGTGGACAGGACCTCCACAGGACCACCGCAGGACCAGGTATTATTTGGGTGGTGGGTCATTTTCAGCACTGCTGTGACTCTGACATGGTGGTTGTGTGGTAGTGTGTGTTACACAGGTACTTGTTAAGCCCTGTGTCTGCTATGTTGGACTACCTTGCTGGTCCACCACGTAGACGTACAGTCAGAGACAACAGCTCATCCTTTAGTCCTTCATCGGTGGTCACAGGACGCTCCCCACAGGATGCTGTTGGCTGGATAGTTTTGGTTGGTGGACGATTCTCCGTCCAGCAGTGACACTGAGGTGTCCAGCAGCATGGCTGTGTCCGATTTACTCGCACCAGCACCACGTCTGTGTCACGGCAGTGGGGAGAATCACCCACCACCCACATAATAACTGTTCTGTGGTCGTCCTGTGAGGGTCCTGGCCATTTTGAAACCCCATTTGGGTGAAAGGGGGATTAATAAAGTATTCACAGAAATGAATGGACTGAAGTCTGTATTTGTAGAACTGCAAAATTGCCTTATTGGAAGAGGAGCTGCTGAAATGGAGGTACTTAATGAAGTGGCAGGTGAGTGTAAATTTTAGGTTTCAGTGTGGATGTTTCTGCTGTTTTACATATAAGCTGTAAGGTTATTTTTATAATTGGTCTGCTTGTTTAGATAAGTCATATAGTATCCAGTACGTCCATCTGGGATTTACTCATTTGAAGTGAGAGTTTGGGGAATTTGCATATGACTGCTGTAATTTGAGCTTCTATCCATAAGTATCTGTTACGTGTTAGTTAGATAGGATTTGTAGCTCTGCTGAGATGCTAGACTACATTTCAAATTTGAATTCCAAACATTTTATCATGGGAAGTAAAATAAACTTAGTGTAGTCAATGTATACATCCTGGCCAAAAAAAAAAAGTAACGCACACTAATATTTCGCTGGACCTTTTTAGCTTTGAGCACGGCACGCATTCGCGGAGGCATCGTTTCTACAAACTACTGCAATGTCACAACATTTATTTCTGCCCAGAGTTACATTAATTTTCCCCCCAAGATCTTGTATTGATGATGGGAGAGTTGGACCACTATGCAAAGTCTTCTCCAGCACATTCCAAAGATTCACAGTGGGGTTCTGGTCTGGACTCTTTCACAATTTGAGCCCGATGATTACTGGCGTTGTCATCTTGGAATATGCCTGTGCCGTCAGTGAAGAAAAAATTAATTGATGGAATAACCAGGTGGTTCAGTATATTCATGTAGTCAGCTGACCTCATTCTTTGGGCACATAACATTGCTGAACCTAGACCTGACCAACAGCAGCAACCTCCAGATCATAAAAAAAAAAGGATGTGATATGATCTATTGACCTAAACTTTCACCCGAATGCTTTAATAAACTTTTGCAAAAACTGCACTTTAAATTTGATTTTGAATGATTGACAATGCTTGAAATATCGCCACTGTCCAAAAAACATGGATCTCCATTTTTTGATTTTTACTTTTATGCCTCATGTGAGAACAGCAACTGCTGTTTACACTGTGTGTAAGTGTCAGTATGAACAAACGAACAGAAATGGCCTGAAATCGCTTGGAGAAAAGTCTGGTTCCACTGACTTACATTAAAGTTAAATGAAGTTTTTGCCGTCTCCTGTAGTGTTCGCCATTTATGAGACACTTTTATATACACACTTATTAGGAAGGAACTGCAGTGTTGCAGAACTGAGTCACGGTGTGAGCTGTATTCTTTTAGGCAAGAAAATATTTGTTTCACAGTTTGAACACGGTGTTAATTGTATGGTTGGGTAAAGTGCATCCAGACAAATGTAGTATTAACAGCTGAGGGATTGGATTGGTATTGGTATCAGCTAAAACTGAAGGTTACAGTACATCAGACATGAGAAAATAGGATTTAGCCACCCCTAATTTACCCATAACAGACCTTCACGTCTGTACTAATGTTTCTGACTTCACTGAATAAACAGTAAAGCCTTAGTAAACCCCACATATGTCTTTCTTAAAGTGCTACCATTCATTTAGAGGGTCAGCCTTCTGACATAAATTAATGATCCAGATAAATCCTCTGACTTCTAAGGAGGCTGAGGTCTTGATTTATGACATATACCTCCTTCACTACGCCGTGTTTTAGACCAAACCATCAAGTGCTTATTATATGCATCATATTCCGCACACTGAAGTTTATCAAGCCTGTCAGAAACACATTCCAGGTGGCTCTTCTTGAAGCCGTTTGTGAGAATGCCAAGAGTGTGGCACATGATGAGCTAGTGTGAAGAATCAAGAATAGAAGATGTTTAACACTTTTGAACACTTTTTAGTGCCTCTATTTTTTCATATAGGGCTGTGACAATAACCGCATTCCCGATATGCCTACCTCGGTGTGGAGCTTATTGACGTCATCCCTGCATTGTTGTTTTGCTGGTGAAAGTTGATTCAGCATCATTATCACATTACTATTTTACTGGCTGTCCCTGTTAGTGAGCTGAGGAAGACTAGATTGTAAAATCAGCTGGGATCTGTGATGAATGATCTTAGTGGGTAGGTTGGACGTTGTGAGACATGCGAAAGATTAAAGTTTCACACTCAGCCACGCATGTGAAACAAACAAGGAAGGGCCTTGTTGCTGTACCTGGTGGTCAGTGCCAAGATGAATGGTTTGTTGTCACATGTCCAGAAGACCTGATGCCACCTCACCTTCACCCCTGCTGCAAAATCTGCAGGAACTGTGAGCGAATATTCAAGCTGCAAGGGATGGATTATCACAGGACACCATTAGGGACCTCTACAACTCCATGCTGAGATGTCTGATGTGTTGCACTAGCAAACATGGTGGTGTAGGGCCTCCTTTTGCTGCCAATACAGCGTCAGTTGGTCTTGGGAATGACATATACTGCGTCCTGCACAGTGGTCAGAGGGATTTTAAGCCATTCTTCTTGCAGGATAGTGGCCAGGTCACTACGTGATGCTGGTGGAGGATGATAATGTTTTTCTGGGTATATGATAATCTAGCCTGGGTAAGTAAAATGTTTCTTGTTATACTGATTGTTATGATTGAGAGGCGTGACACTGTATTTAGAGAGTTGTGTTTTATATATGTGTGAAACCTGGTTCCTTCTATCACCTGCTTCAGCTTCAGACTGTTGTATTGAGCTGATGCTTCTAGCTTTTGTAGCCGCACATGCTGCACAGTGCAATTACCACAGCATAAGCACTCATGCAGTTAGAATTGCTGGAATTTATGTTGTTCAGTCTCCACTGGAGAGCAGTGACTTGTCAGAATGCTAGATGAAGCATGACACGGGTGATGGAATGAATGATGGAAGGGTCTTGGAGTAAGACACAACAAGAAGAAGACCGGATCATTAGTGTCCAGAAAGCAGGAAACGTGTAGACCAAAACGGAGGGATAACAACAGAGCTACTCCATCGCAAAAAGGAAATCTGTGCGATGGGTCTTGTCCCGCATATTCCCAAAGATTTCACAAATAACACTCACTATCAGAGCCCCTGTTCGCTGTCAGCGGGGTGGCAGGGCCTGCTAAATATGATATTTCAGTGGAAATAAATTTTTCATTCGACAACAACAATACAATCGCTCCCCGGCACTACATGAGTTTGATAGATGTTTTATTTATCGTTTTTGGGAACATTTTCAAAGGACAAAGCATGCCGTAGGTAAGTGGGCCCTCAGCTGCGTCTTCTGTGGGCGGTGGATTGAGCGTTTCCCTTGAGCTGCTGAACATGTTATGTTTTCCTGCTTACAGTGACAATGCCATTTCCAGCCCCTCCGACAGCAGAGTAAATTTAGAACAGTGATAAACGCAATGCATCGAATCCAATTCAAACTTTCTATTCTGTTCTACTGTACTTCCTTTCTCTGCAGTCTTGATGATGGCTCTTTGTGCATATAAATTTGTAAACCTATGAATTGGGAGTTTTCTGGAAGCTGTCCTGGCCTTGACAAAACAGACCCAATCCATGATACTACCACCACCATGTTTCACAGAGGGGATAAGGGGTTTATGCTTATGCTTTCACACCAAGAACTTTTATTTTCGTCTAATATGTCTACTGGCTTGTTTTATGTGATCTTCACCCATCTATGAATGGGCAGCAATGTTCCTTTGGTCAACCACCAGTGGGGAAGGTAACAGCGGTCTTCCAGTTTGTCTATTTGGCTTAATGAACCATACTCTTTAGGAGTGTAGCATATTCCAGTTATTTGTGATTTAATGTTCTACTCCATTCAGTCCAAGTCCATTCTATAAAATTCTGTTCTGCTTTACGTTCAGTCCTTCCTGTTGTATTCAATTGTATTCTACCCTATTGGGTTCCATTCCATTTGACCCGCCCTATTCAATTCCTATACAATCCATTCCACTCAAGTCTTCTCCACTGTCCTCTACTGTATTATACTGTTCCTCTCTACATTGCTCTGATCTTATCTTTCATTCATTCCAATTAATATATGTAATATTCTTTATTGTTGTATTATCTTATATATATACATATATATATATATACAGGGGTTGGACAATGAAACTGAAACACCTGTCATTTTAGTGTGGGAGGTCTCATGGCTAAATTGGACCAGCCTGGTGGCCAGTCTTCATTAATTGCACATTGCACCAGTAAGAGCAGAGTGTGAAGGTTCAGTTAGCAGGTAAGAGCACAGTTCTGCTCAAAATACTGCAATGCACACAACATTATGGGTGACATACCAGAGTTCAAAAGAGGACAAACTGTTGGTGCACGTCTTGCTGGCGCATCTGTGACCAAGACAGCAAGTCTTTTTGATGTATCAAGAGCCACGGTATCCAGGGTAATGTCAGCATACCACCAAGAAGGACGAACCTCCACCAGCGTCACGTAGTGACCTGGCCACTATCCTGCAAGAAGAATGGCTTAAAGTCCCTCTGACCACTGTGCAGGACGCAGTATATGTCATTCCCAGGACGAACTGACGCTGTATTGGCCGCAAAAGGAGGCCCTACACCATACTAATAAATGACTGTGGTCTAAAACCAGGTGTTTCAGTTTCATTGTCCAACCCCTGTATATATATATATATATATATATATATATATATATATATATATATATATATATATATATATATATATATTGTAAATCTATGTAAATCTCTTTAATTCAGCTGTTTAATTCCATTTTAGTCTGATCCACTATATCCCATTGGAGCCCATTTGTAATCTGCTTTCCTACATTTGATACCTTTCCATTTCAGTGCATCTCAACTCTTTTCTAGTCTGCTCTGATCTTATCTTTACCATTTCCTTGCATTCTGTTTTCTGTTACACTGTGCTCATCATTCAGCTCGGTTATGCTTCACTCTATTGTATTCTATTCCATTGTATTCTAGCCTGTTGTATTGCAGTCTAGTTGGATTCTGTTCTGCTCCGTTCTACAATATTATTGTTTACTGTGACTTAATTTATTCTGTGGCATTTCCTTCCATTCTATTACAGTCTGTGTTCCATTCTATTCTACTCTATTCATTTAACTCCACTTAATTTCATTTTGTATTCCACATTATGTTCTATTCCAATCCACTTTGAAGTTACTCTGCTTTGCTCCACTATATTCCATTCCTTTCCATCTGATTAAATTATAATTAGCTCTATTCCGTTAGTTTCTGATTCATTCTCTGTGACGTTCTATTCTATTCTATTCTATTCTATTCATCTAGAGATTCATCTACATCTAGTCTACTTTGCTTTCCTATGTTATTTATTACATTTCGTTCTGTTAGCTATCATATTCAATTACACTACATTCCACTCTATTCAACACTATATCCATTCTACATTATCCTGCTCTCTTTCATTTAATTCCTTTGCTTTCTATTGTCCACTGTACTGCATTTCATTCAGTTTTTGCATTACAGTCATTCTGCACTGCTATATTCTAATCCATTCCGTTCTATGTTACTCTACTTAGCTATTTGGTTTCATTCTTTTCCCTACCATACTCTCAGTATGTAAAAATACCTCCGGGCGTTCAGGACGGGGAGTCCTTTGTTAGCTGGCTACTACAGTGTTGGCTGGCTGCTAACTGACTCACCATAGCAGCACAGATGCTTGCTTCAATGGCCACAAAATGTTTGAATTAGCATTTTTGTTCTTCTTCTGTGATGTGGTATTTCACACATGAATTAGGGGCTCACACGTCTCTTTTTTGGTCTTTTGTCTCAGATTTTAGAAATGAGTATCAGTTCACTCTTTTCATTGATCTCTAGGGAACTTTTCAGATTTACAGATTTGCTACAGTTACTGTTTCTCATAAAACTGGGAGAACCAGTTGGCTACAGATCTCCAGCTCTGGTTATTTACACTGTGGCACTGCAACCGAATTTGGAGTTTGAGCCAACTGGAACAGTGAAGAAGAGCACACAGATTCCCAGAGTGCTGTGTGCCTCTCTACAGCCTTTGTTTAGCCTAAATTTAATCTTCCCATGTGGAAGTGTGGGATTGCAGTGCTATTGGGAAGGAAGATAAAGGTTACCAGGAACAATACATGACGATATATTTAGACTGATATGGGCAATATTTAATGAGCTACAAATACAGTAGTGTCTCTCAGTATGGTGTCAGGCCGCCATATTTGCTGACATAACATACCAGACGTCTCGTCATGGAGTTGTAGAGCTTCATAAGGTGTCCTGTAATGATCCATTCCATGCAGCCTGAATATTCTTACACAGTTCCTGCAGACGGTGTGGTAGGGGTGGAGGTGGAGGGAGACCAGGCCTTCTGGACGTGTGATGGGTTGGTGCTGACCATGGTGCCTCCACACAGGATTTGTTGGTCCTCTCCAACAAGACAAAGGTGGGACCAGTCACTGAAGATGACCCCCAGCCATTCTGAGTCACTCCATGACAGTCTGGCGCGACACCCTTGCAGTCGTGGCATTGTCACATGTCACAGGTTAGTCAATATTCGGTCGTTCAGGTACAGGTACATCACTCAGATGTCTCCCAGTGTACCTCCCCACCAAGTTTCATTCCTGTCGGTTGATTCTTTTGTGCAACTCTTCCTTTGATAATGAGTGGGTATAATGAGGAATGTGCAGTATGAGAGCAAGGCTTATTAAGCCCACCACGATCGAGCTTATAGGACACCCCTGTTCGATGCCACTGTCAATACCATCTCGTAAAGAGCTTCAGTGACATAATGAATTGGGCCTATAGCAGAGCTTCGGGCTGCTTTTTCTGGAGGCACTGGAGCCCAACAGGAGAGTACGAGCATTACACCCTCCATCCTCTCCTCAGCCCAGCTCTCCCATCTCCCCATCCTCTCCTCAGCACAGCTCATCCCTCTCTCTCTCTGAGACTCTCTCTCTTTCTCTCTCTCACACACACACACTTCTCCGCTGTTCGTTTCTTAAACCCAGGACGGATGGTGGGAGAGCAGCGCGTGCGGTGGAGCGCTCCACGACTGTAGCACGGCATCGAGCTCGACCTGCGCTCGGACTCCGCCATGTCCGCGTGCGAGAGGCGCGAGAGGCGCGAGAGCTTCTGAGCGTCACTCTCGCGCCCCTTCTCCCTCCTGCAGCCTGCGAAGAGGGGGTTATACCCCCAACCGACGAGAAGATGGCCGCCATGAAGATGTTAACGAGTGCGGGGCTCTTCCTGGCGTTCTGTGCGCTCTGCTTGCTGGCCATGGCCATCTGCACCGACTACTGGTACGAGACGGACGCTCGGCGCCACCGGGAGCGCTGCAAGAATTACGCGAGCAAGCGCAACGACCCGGGCTACATTTACATCCCCAATCACAGCCTGCCTCTCCGGATGCCTCCGGACGGCGTCGAGACGCTGGACGGAGGGCCAGGCGCGCGAGCGCTGCTGCCTCGAGAGAAGCGGCACCTCACGGCTGTAGCATCGGCCATGGAATCTCACTGCAGCCGCCAGTTCAATTCAACCGTCTCTGGACTGTGGAGGAAGTGTCACCGCGAGGGCTTTGACCTGGAGACGGATGATCTTATATACAAAGGTGAGGTGTTTGTGTTTGGGCCGTTTTGGTTCACTGACTACAGCGCCACAGCTGCACTCTTCAAAACAGACAGGGTTCCTGGAACATGGCAGAACCACTTTAAGGGTTTGGGTCAGGTTAAAGAACCATTAAAGTGAGGGATCCAGAAGGGATGCTTCTATGGCATTGATCCGAAGAACCAGCGGTGTGTGTGTATGTAAATGTGTATATATATATATATATATATACACACACACACACAAACACACACACACATATATATATATATATATATATATATATATATATATATATATATATATATGTATATGTATATGTGTATATATATATATATATATATATATGTATGTATATATATATATATATATATATATATATATATATTGAATATATATATACACACACATATATAGATATTTACATGTATATATTTATTTATATATATGTATATATATACACACACACACACATATATATATATATATATATATATATATGTATATGTGTATATGTATGTATATATATATATATATATAATATATATATAACACACGTATATAAATATATATATATGTGTGTGTGTGTGTGTATATACTGTATATATATATACATTGAATATGTGTGCTGTATATAGAGTACATTTGTGTATCTTTATGCGGTATATATACTGTTTATACTATATATATATAGTATATATATTTATACTATATATATATATATATATATATGTGTGTGTATATATATTCTATATATATATATATATATATATATATATATATATATAGTATATATATTTATACTATATATATATATATATATATATGTGTGTGTATATATATATAAGAATGTTATTGTTTATCCCTTTCAATTTAATATCCCATTCAACAAAGCTATTTTATCCTTCTATAAAGTTTTTTCTATAAAGAGATTTTTTAAGGTGGACTGCATAGTTATATAGTTATAGTTTAATGATTTCAGTTTGATTCTAAAACAAAGCGCTAAGATCTAATTAGGAGTATACTATATACGAGGCTCTGTATACCGTATATGTAAGGGTCTGTGTACCGAAACACTATTACTGTATTATGTTATAGAAGAAAACTGGCTGTTTTTGTGATGCTGCCTTTAAGACCGATATATGTAAGTGATCATTGTTCCGATTGGCTGCTCTCTGGTATGAAAAGCATTCGGGGGTAAACCGCTCTTTATAACTTTACTGTAAAAATGTATGTGACAGACGGATAGCTGCAAATGCATTTTGTGACATCACAAATAAAAAGAACAGTTATTTCAGGCTTCAGCTTAATGTCTACACATGGGAAGCCTCTTATTATGTCCACAGTAGGAACCATGTTTTGGACATCTTCTGCACTTCTGCTTCTACAGGCTTCAGATCCTGGTTGAGGGAGCATCTTGCTTGTCTCAGTAGGCTTTGGCCTAGCCCCAGTTTACCCCATGTCTCAGTCAGCGCATAGTCCAACCCTCAAGCTCTATTAGGGTCATGTTTTATTCAGTTGACATAAATACATAAACGTCTGGCTAACAGAGTCAGTGGCACAATGCAGAAGACTCTTAACCATGCCATGGGTTTGCATGTTGGTGGGCTGTCGATTCATATGTTTGTGATTTCTCTTCTTCGATCGCGTTGAGTACTTTCACATCTGTTAGGAAGAGTTAATGAATTATAATGGGCTAATGGCTCACACGTCTCAAGAGGAGGAAGAGAAAGAAGAACAAAGAGTGAAATATTAATGAGCACATGTGGAGGCCACACGGGAAAATCACAGGGCACCGACCTGGAGATGCTGAGGAAGAATGTTGTTAGAATTAGGCCTTAAAGCTCCCATATCATGGAAATCTGAGTTCTCCTTGTTCTGTAACGTATGCTAATGCTCCAGCCATACCCTTCAGTGAACAGCAGTGAAACTGCCCTATACAAAATGATCGTTCACACTGAAGTTAAAGGAGTGTGTTTATGCTGTTAGACTGCGTCACAATACAGGCCAGTCAGTCATTATATAGAACATTTATGTAGCCTGACTGGACATAGAATGAGCCCTCTGTGACTAAAACATCCCTCATAGTGTGTAATACCTCCAGTAACAGCTGTGACTGGATTTGGCATGAACTGTCCGAGGAGAATTTCCAGCAGACTAGGATTTTGGCCATTGCTGGTACAGTAGTCCAATACGACCATACGCTTCCATACACCTGCAGATTCGGCTACCTCCTTCACACTGTGGTCTTTGGCACGTCCAAATGCAGTCCCTCCTTTTAGCCAATCATTAACATCTGCTCTGGCCCCATTTTCCACACATCCATTGAGACATTCGCTGCGCTGTACCACCTCTTCTCAATCTATGCATCCCATCACTCACACCTCTGTAGGTGTCTGAAGCTACCACCTTAAATAATTCAGGGTGACTAATTCATTTTTATCCAGTGAGCTTATATATCAGCCTTGAAGGCACAGTAACAAAGACAGCCTGTTTAGTTCTGAGGGATGAAGAGATGTTGGAATAGTGCAGAAATACGTTGTGCCTTTATGGGACGTAAACACACATACACACGTGGACCTGGGCTCTTTAATAAGGTGATGGGCAGAAATATGCATGTGTCTATTTGAGTAACAAGAAACATGAGATATGATGTACAACTAAATTAGATTAGAGGGACACAATCGTTCAACTAAGCTAGCAGTTTGTGTCCGTTGATAAATGACAGCAAGTGTTAAAAACAGCAAAGATGAATGTTATGTGAGGAGAACAGTTTATTCAGTTCTTTGCTCTAAAGAATGTAAACTATTTCAGACTTAAAAGGCCTGTTTCAGATGTTTTTAAGATCTTAACTTCTAACACTATAATACCTCTGAAAAACCGGGTCTTGTTTAGTCTCCAATCTATCGTCGCTGTCCAAAGAAAAACAGGTATCTCCAAAATGGCAACTTTACAGGAGAGGCCAAAAACCTCATTCAATTTGAATGGAAGTCAATGGAACCAGACGTCTTTCCGAGCAGTTTTGGACCATTTCTGTTGGTCCATTCTTCATTAAATTCACACACAATGTAAATAGCAGCTCATGTGATCAAAAGAGGCTTAAAAGTAAAAATCTACAAAAATGGAGATACATGTTCTTCATTGGACAGCGACGCTATGGAAAACCGTTTTACGCAACTTAAAGGAAAAAAGGCCATGCAGTATCTCATAGTTATGGCTTACCATCTCATAATTATGACTTCCTATCTTATAATCATGACATACTATCTCATAGTTATGGCTTACCATCTCATAATTATGACGTGCTATCTTATAATAAGGACTTACAACCCTATAATTACGACTTGTGATGAAAGATTTCATAATTATGAAATACTATATGGTCTATAATGCAGCGCAGTGCGGGGCTTCATATCAACACAGCTCGTGTATATGCAAACCTGGCCAGAAATATTGGCACCCTTCCAGTTATTTCAGATCTAATTTTATTTTACAAAGTACTCTGAAACTTGACTGGACCACTTTAGAAATTGTAAGAGGTTGCTGAATTCCCAGGAGGTAAACTTTCTGTAACTGGTCATTTAATGTGTTCACAGTCTAGACAAGTGAAATATAAAGAAAATATAGAAATCCTTGTTATAAGCAGTTTAAATAGAAATAATGTTGAGTCAAGCTTTGTGTTGGGTGTTGTGCTGCAACTTACAACCGTTTTGATGGTTAAATAATCAGTTATTAAGCAAATAATCAATTATTTCGATTATGAGTGTCATTAGTCTTTTAAACTCCAGTACTCCATAAACGTTCAGGCCATAGAATCCTGTGTATGTTGAAATGTCTGTTCAGACCATGATGGCTGAGTGGTTAAGGCGTTGGACTTAAGATCCAATGGGCAACTGCCCTCGTGGGTTCAAACCCCACTCCTGGTAACTATTTAGCAGACTAAGCCGTAAATGGTATTGGGCAGTCATAGGCTGGAGGTTAGGGAATCAGCCTTGTGACCAGATTCAGTAACGACTGAAGTGCCCTTGAACAAGCCACCTACCCCCCCAATACTCCCCGGGTGCCATGGATAGGGCTGCCCACCGCTCTGGGCAAGTATACTCACTGCCCACTAGTGTAAGTGGGTGTTTCACTTCATGGTTGGGTTCCACTGAAGGCAAATTCCGCTGTGTGTAAAAGCACAAATGGCTCAAAAGCTCTCTACTAAGAGAATGATTGGCCTCACCGAAAATCCCAGTTTCACGATAAACGGTGGTGTGAGTTATTAGAGCTGTCACTTTTCCAAATGTCAAGTTGAAATGGGATCAAACAAATCCATAAATCGTTCAAATGAATTGGAATGCGGTCCACATAGGGCACACACACATACACACCACATTATCCGACATCCAAAGAAAAACTCATTAGCGAAGCTGAGAGAAGCTGAGAGGGTCTTGGATTAAGCTATGTGGAAGACCGCATATACAGAGTTCCCACAATGTTAATTACTGCTCCCACTGGAATACTGTACAGATTATCACCATTCCGGAATATTTATTGGTTTGCCACCGTGGCGGGTTGAGTATTATGGAAATCTCTCTAGTATGCATATTCTAGTATACTCTAGCATGTTCAATGCCATAAACAATTCAGGTGATGTATTTCAAAATAGAAAAGGGTGGAGCTCATATTGTGGAGTAACATGTCTAGTATTAACATTAACACTAGATAATTAACTGCATAACTACCTAACCAACCCACGAGTCTTCATCCAGATGCCAACATGCCTCCTCTTCAGAAGCTCCAGCATGAGGTGCCAGTCCCATGCCAGGCAAGGTCAGCTTTGCAAATGTTGTAGTTTACAACCATTTGGCCTGAGATAGGAATCAAGTGCTCCCATGCTGTAATGCCTACATGTCAGAGCATCCCGAGGCAGCTCAAACAACACATGCAATGATGTCATCAATTATTCATGATTAAGTTCGTTAGCAGCTAATTTGGTCATCGATTTTAGTCAGCTATGTTGATTATTCTTTGCAGCCCTAGTTGTGTGTTTCTGTGTGTCACACTGAACATGAAGAACCAGCGAATAACTGTCTGAGGATTTCAGAGACAAAAGAAAACTCTAGAAAACTATATACAGTAACACAAGTCCATCTTAAAAAAGGGATTGCGGTGAAGGAGTGTTCGAACAGTGCGGAAAGAACCTCATTTGGCTTCCAAACAAATTGAAGCTGCCAGAACAATGTACAACAGTGCCAGATTGCCAGAGGCCAAAGCAGAGCTCACTGCTGACTTAGAGACATAAAAATGCCACACCGGAACGTACCTTAGGAAGCCAAAAGCCTTCTGGGAGAAGGTCCTGGGGACGATGAGACAAAAATAGCTGGTTTTGGTAATAAGGCGAAACGAACACAGTCCCTGCAGTCAAACATAGAAGAGCTTCACAGAGCTTTTGCTTCGCTGCCTCTGTTACCAGCGCCTTGAATGACTGCACAGCATCATCATATCCTAACTCAGAGAATGCAACACTGGGCTCAGTGTTAGTAACTCATTCTACATTGTGGGTCTTTCAGGAGAACAGTGACCCATAGCATACTTTAGAAAGCACCCAGAAATGGCTTAGGACAAAACGATGTGGCATCAGTCCCATTTGATGGTTTGCTTCAGTAGAACACTTGTTGAGAGATCTCAAAGTAGCTGTAGGCCCCCTTTAAATCTGGGAATTCTGGTGCAGATTGCAGAACAGCGATCCACTGATTAAGGGTGCCAATAATTGTATTCATGCAATTTTTAAAAAATGCCTTTGAATGGATGTAGTGGGTTCTGAATGGTCCATTGTAGTACCATGATATTAATAGTGATATACAGATTTGTCAAAAGTGGCTTTAGACAATTTCAGCATGTAACTAGAGAGTTATTTGGAAGGAAACTGTCAGGCACAAAGAACTGGGCATGACGCTAGCAGAGCTAAAAGTCAAAGGAGCTTTATTGAACAGACCGGAAGCTTTACACCACAGCAAATGACGAGCCAGCAATCCAAAGGAGTAATACCTGTACATGAGTGGTAGACAGACGGAGATAGAGAACCTGGGAGACAAGCAAAAAGGCAGACTGAACCAGAGGAAAATAGCAAAGCGTGGTCAGAAGGACGGAAACAAACTAAAGAGTCAAAACCCAGCAAGGCTAACGACAAGCTAACAAACAAAAGGAGGAGTCTGGAATGAAACGAGTCTAAACCAGTAAGCAAAGATAGGAAGATAGAAATGAAGGTGTGTGTGGGGTTTATAAACAGGAAGTACAGCTGAATCCAATCAGTATTCTGGAGACCTGGTGCGGGAGTGATTGGTACGGATGTTGGTGTGACATCATTGGGTAATGCCCTCTGGGAAATCCGGGAGTCCGGGCGATCAGCGGTGTCAGGAAGACACGCTAACGAGAAATAAACTAGCAAGGGTGCCTGTATTTCCAGTCATGACTGTATACCAGTCTTTGAGATCCTGCTGATCCAATCTAGCACCAACCATTTAATAATGCCTACCAGGTAGATTAAATTAACTGACAGCTCAACTTCTACCAATGCAGCCCTGGTTCTTACCCATCCCTAATACCATTGTAGGACCACATCACACCCATTCTTAAATCACTACACTGGATACCAGTCTGCTACAGGATAGACTTTAAAGTCCTATTACTGGTCTATAAATGTCTCAATGGCTCTGGACCAGCATATTTATCTGATAGGATGCAGCAGTATGAGCCGAGCAGAGCTCTCAGATCGCTAGGAACAGGTCAGTTAGTCCTGCCTAGGGTAAAGACTAAACATGGAGAATGGTTTAGCTATTAAGCTGCTGTTAAATGGAATCAGCTGACAGAGAATATTAGAAAAGCCCCACTTTTATTTCTTTTAAAATGTCATTTTATTATTATATTTTATTTAATGATTTTAATAAATGATTTTTAAATGAATTATGATGATATTTTAATCATTTTTAAGTGAATTATTTTGCTTTTATTTTGTTTTTTCTTTGTATCTTCATCCTTTTATGTAAAGCACTTTGAATTGCCCATGTGTATGAAAGGTGCTATACAAATAAACTTGCCTCGCCTTGCCTTGCCTTGCCATTGTAGGATACCGGGCCTTTAAGAGTAAAATGGCAGTCAACACACAAACATTAATACTCTTTACCATTTCATCTACACTCCCATCCATGCCTCACTGAATCCATTCCTCAGTCCATGATATTTTAGTGTAGACCTCCGCAGCAGCTCCATCCCGTGCTGGCTTGCAGACTGCTTGTTGCACTCTTGACAGTATCTTCATCAATAATTTGTTCATTGGGTTTCCCCTGGTGCCTCTAAGTGGCTGTATAGATGCCATAAATGATGAAGCTGTGATGAAGCACACTACCCAGTCAGTCTGAGGAACAGCCAGAAGCCAGGATTATATGTCTTTCTGATTTATGGCTCAGAGTAAATCTGTCTTTCTAATATAAGCCGGAGCTTCCTGTCTGTTGCCTGAGTTTGTTGCTCCTGGTGGCTGATTCTAGAGGCTGTTGTTGAACTGATTAAACGATAAACCATTGTTATCTGAATAAGGGTTTAAACCATGCATGATAGGCTTGATGCTTGCTGATCTTCATGTTTATGGCTTATGCGAATGAAGGTCTTAAATGAAGCTGTGAAAGAGTGGTAGCATTTGCTGTGAAAATCCCAGGCATGTAGTAATAGCTGAGAAATACTGCGTAGAGCATCCAGTTTGCTTTAGTGAGGTTTGGCTAATGAGTAAGCTGTTCACTCTTGAACATGACAACAGTGGTGGTGATGTAAAGTGGCACCGACAGCCGTTTGGCTGCACCTACATTGATTTGCATCTTTTGTTTTCCAAGGGAAATTATAAAAATGTGTAGCTAAGTGTTGAGATGGGTACAAATCATTCACAGTGACTGAATCAAAAAAAAAAAAAAAATCATGTGTGAAAATGATTCCTTCCTGAACAGCAGTTTGGGCCAGGCGAGGTTTATTTAATCTTCAGCCTTTTGCATTGTTGTCCTGGAATGTCTGTGTCATCATCAGTAAGGGGAAAATAAAGACTGCATTGGATTGACATGGACCTTTGAGGACATTCAGGAAGTCGGTTGACATTTTATTGCCATGTAACATTGCTGGGCCTTGACCTGACCGACTGAAGCCACCCACATCATAACACTGCCTCCAGAGGCTTGTACAGTAGACACAATGCATGATGGATGCATTGCTTTTTTGCGCCTCCACCCAGTACACTGTATTAGAGTAAATCTGACTCATCTGACCTTTCTCCATTGCTCCAGAGTTTTGGTACATTGTGCATGTGGAATTTTTTTTTCTCTCACCATATTTCTTCTGGTATGTTTATGGTTCTCTGCAGTTTTTGATTCAGGCCAAAACACACAGTAAATTCTTTCTCACAACCACGGGATACGTCTTCCCACATGGTTATTTAAGGAATGAGAAGAACTCACTGTTGGTGTCAGCTGAAACATATTAATCGGTGTAGTAATGATCTAATTAAAGGCTCAAACAGCTACTTCTGTTTCGTCCAGACAAATGTGTATACAGGGGTTGGACAATGAAACTGAAACACCTGGTTTTAGACCACAATCATTTATTAGTATGGTGTAGGGCCTCCTTTTGCGGCCAATACAGCGTCAGTCCGTCTTGGGAATGACGTATACAAGTCCTGCACAGTGGTCAGAGGGAGTTTAAGCCATTCTTCTTGCAGGATAGTGGCCAGGTCACTACGTGATGCTGGTGGAGGTTCATCCTTCTTGGTGGTATGCTGACATTACCCTGGATACCGTGGCTCTTGATACATCACAGAGACTTGCTGTCTTGGTCACAGATGCGCCAGCAAGACGTGCACCAACAATTTGTCCTCTTTTGAACTCTGGTATGTCACCCATAATGTTGTGTGCATTGCAGTATTTTGAGCAGAACTGTGCTCTTACCTGCTAACTGAACCTTCACACTCTGCTCTTACTGGTGCAATGTGCAATTAATGAAGATTGGCCACCAGGCTGGTCCAATTTAGCCATGAGACCTCCCACACTAAAATGACAGGTGTTTCAGTTTCATTGTCCAACCCCTGTATATTCCATTTCACCATTATCAGCGTTAAACTTGGATAGCAAATAAAATACCTAAGTTTGCGATGTAGACGTTGACCCCGGGTACCTATAACTACCATGTATACCATGCACATTACACATGGACCCACCCGGTATTATTTAGTTAAGATCTCAACAATAAAACAATAGGCATTGCATGCAAATACAATTCCCTGTTCAAAGAGAACAGCTCCAAATAGAAAGGATTTAAGGACTTCTTATTTGAATCATCTTTGTATATTTTGGATTTAGATTCTTCTCCATTTGAGCAGATTTCAGAATATTCCATTAATATGCTTTTAATAATAAAGGGGTCAGAAGAGGTTGGAGGGATGCCTGGTAGTGCAGGATTTGCCATACAGTGCAGGATTCTTCAGACAATCGTGTTTGTAAATGAGATGTGTGAGGGAAGGACTACCCCATAAATGATGTTTTGATCTGCAAGCAAATAAAAACATATGGAAACGGCTATTTTTAAGAGTGGCCTTGTTTGCGTATGAGTATGTGGAGCATATGGTCAGGTGGCGTACAGTGTTACTCGGCGTACCATGTTTGGGATGCTCTAGTAGTGACTCATCATCTGTTATTTTCATTGACGCCACATAACAGACTACTCTAACATTTTTCAGAACGCATAGAACGAAGGGTATTGACTACATGTACCGCTTGTCCCTGCCCTTGTCCAGTGATGTGGATCAATACTGGGAGTTTGTTCACACGAGGTGGATCACAGCTCAATCACTGCATGAGCCACTGTTTGTGCAGTTGTGGATTGTTGCTTGTTTGATGTCGTAAATTCTTTATAATGTATAACGTAGCTTAGCTTCTAGGTTGTAGCATAAAGAGTGTGTGGTTAGCCTGAAGTGCCTGGGGTTAATTCTCAGCTGAGGCATCCAGGGTCCTTTCTGTGTGGAGTATGCATGTTCTCCCCGTGTCTGTATTGGTCTCCTCCAGGTGCTGTGGTTTCCTCCCACAGTCTAAAGACTGGAGGTCAGGTAAACTGGATATGCTAAGTTGTCCCCTAGGTGTGACTGTGTATGTCTGCCCTGTGATGGACTAGCTGGCTTTCCGGGGTGTTTCCTGCCTTACCCAGTGAGCACTGGGATAGGCTCCAACAGCCCTTGTGACTGGATAAGATATAGGACATTAATAAATGAATCTTATAAAAATCCTATCAAATTAAGGGTTGACTGATGATTGATTTGAATCGCTTTGGGATGATGTGGGAAGGCCTTAAACCGGCAGTTCATCCTCGAAAACCCTCCAGAATTAAAACAGTCCTGGATAGAAGAGGGAGCCAAAATTCCTTTACAGTAATGCAAACGTTTGACTGCAGTTGTTACTGCTGAGGATGGCACATCCAGTTATTAGGCTTAGGGGGGCAAGTACTTTTTCACACGGGCAATCTATCAGTCAACAGTCATTTATTTCCTTCCTCAGGCAACCTAATCCTCGTACCTGTTTTTCTAATGAACTACACCACCAAGCAGCCCTTGACCCTGACCTATTCCTAACGCGAAAGAATCTGGAGGCCAGCAACCTCCTTTTGCTCAAACTTGATCTGCATATGTGCTGCGTTTGCCCTTTGCACGTCTGCTGATTCTGCAGTTCCACACACAATAAAACAAGCAGCTACAGCCAAACAAAACAACTCAGCACGAACGGAGGGGTCTATTATCTTCCACAGCAGGTTCTGGCCTTACGCTCCCACTGATAGGAAAGCGAACTTCTCGGCCTAAGCGCTGATAGTTTTGGCGCTGCATGACTGAGAATAAACCTAATGTCTGCACAGAGCCTGCATTCCAAGGAAGGAGAGCTGATCTTCAATCTGGGATTTGCGACTGAGATGATTTTAAATGGGCACATAAGCTGATCCCGAATCAGCGCTCATATCTAGAAACTTGCCGGAGAACTTCAATCCCGGTTTCAGCCGTTGTGCGTTACAGAGTGTGAATGTTTTTAGCATTGTTCATGCATTGGCTATGCATAATGCAGAGTTCGCTTCTTTGCCGGGTTTGTTTGGCAATAATGCCTAAGAAACTTAAAAGGCATGGAGTTCAATGGCTGTACCAAGAGAAAACTGTAGGCAGTGGCCGTCTCATGAATCATCCAGCGGTACACTGAGCTGCCAGTTTATGTAGGGCAAAGCCGGACACAACCTGATGTGTTCTGATATTTGCTAAATGATTCTTGAATGAGTATTGCAACAAGCTTGAGGGCAGCATGGTGGCACTGTGGCTGGTGCTGTTGCCTCACAGCAAGAATGGCCTGGGTTTGATTCCTAGCTGGGGCATCCATGTTCTCCCTGTGTTGGCGCGGGTTTCCTCCCACAGTTCAAAGACATGGAGTCAGTCGAATTGGAGATGTTAAATTGCCCCTTAGGTGTGAATGAGTGTGTCTGGTGGCCTGTCCAGGGTGTTTTTGTCTATTTGCCCATTGAATGCTGGGGTAGGCTCCAGAACCTCCTGCAACCAAGAAGGATTTAGTGGTTTAGAGTTAGTGAATTAGATTGGTAATTGCTTATGCAACAAGTTGCGTTGTAGAGTTGGTTTTTACACTTCCCCATTACCAGGGATAACTGTATCAGATTGGTGTTCTGTTTCTACTTGATGGTGTGCTAAGTAGACCCTTATGACAAGGAACTGAAATTGAAATGAAAGTGGTGTTAAGTGTCCACATAGTATTGGCAAATTTGTATGGAAAGCTAACAGCTTGCATCCGTGGCTAGCACTATTAGCCGGTTAGCATGCTGGTCATATGACTTAACTCCCCATTGACACAACAATATCTGCTACTTCCCTCAAATGTATGTGTGCAAATAAGCATCATATATACTGGGAAAAGAAGAAACAGCAGTTAGAGAAGCTTCTCTTCCATGTTCAACACCACACTGCTGCGAACTGGAACCAAATGCTGGTAGGAACAAAAAGTTCAGAGAGCAGGTATCTAAAGTTTGTTGGAGCCATTCATTTACAACATCGCCTCAGTGCGTTATAATTAATTTGCATTTAGTTGAGAAGATCTCAACTCGATGTGTGGCTCTGTTGCCGCGTGGCTTGCCGCTTGACGCTTAATCATGGCTACCAATAGCATACTCCCATAGGAAATGACTGGTTGATTGTGGCTCTGTCGCCTGCTAGTGTGAATAGGGTGACTCACTACTGAGTTCCAAACTGCCTCTGGATGCAGCATCAGCAAAAGCACTGCATGTTGGAGGCGTCATTAGGTGGGTTTGGTTGGCTAAGCAGCTGCATCAAAATGCACAATGCCATGCATCAGGAGGGCCTTCATCCCTGTACCGGGGGAGTGGAACGGTGTTGTCTGAAATGACATAAGATGCTTCATTGTCTTGTAGTCTGGTAGGTGAATCTGAGTTTGACAGATGCCAAAAGAGTGACGCCTATATTCATGTAAAGTGTTAATGGTATAGTTTTAAGGGGGAAGGATAATGGCTGCGGGGGGTTTCTCAGGGTCACCTTGGGCCCCTTAGTTCCCGTGAAGGGTAATGTTAATGCTACAGCATGCAAAGATATTTTTAGACACCTATATCCTATACTTTGTGGCAGCAGACCCTTTTTCTGTTCCAACATGAGTGAGGCCCCAAAAGACCCTGTGCACTAAGATTGTGAGCCAGGCACTCTGGTCCAGCATCAGTGTCTGACTTCACCAGTGGTGGATGAAGCACACAAGCCATGTAGTCGAGTTAAAGTAGAGATACCCAAAGTAAAATATTCCTCCAGTAAAAGTAGAAGTTCCTCCCTTTAGACCTCCACTGGAGTAATAGTACTAAAGTATCTACTTTCAGATGTACTGAAGTATGGAGAGTAACAGGAGCATGATGTATTATGGCTCCAATGTCCTATTATCATTTCTGGAACAGGATTCTCAGTCAGCTCAGTTCAGGTAAAGAGACTCTAGTGCAGGGGTGCACAACCTCTTTTAATCAAGGGCCAATTTCATAATTAAAGTTTTGGAAAGTAAACACCAGGTGGCAGTGTTCCGCAATGTCATCAAAACTTCCTTTCGCGGGCCGGATTGACAGTTTTACCGGGCCGGATCTGGCCCGCGGGCCGTATGTTGTGCACCCCTGCTCTAGTGTCTCTCTCAGTCCACCAGTCTTTTAATAGAGTGTGACTAATTAGTTTGACACTGATGTACACCAACACACTTCTAACAGTACACAAATGCATTTAAAGGGCCACAAATTCACACAAGAGATAAGGTTCTTATCGCCATAAAAAGAGGCAAACTCTATATTAACCCCCATTGCTTTTGGAGAGGGTGTGTCCTCATACTTTTGTCCTTGCGGTGTATACCACTTCTTTCTATGTCAGAGCTGGCGAGAATGAAATTTGAGGTTGTGTCCAGAATTGTTGGAACAAACCCCAAATACACACATCAGTGCAGGAATCCAAGATTAGCTCATCATATAAAGCATGTAATGATCCAAGCATGTAATGATCCAATAGCTGCCCCTAGAAGGAGGTGTGGGATTGCAGTGCTATGGGGAAGGAAGATAAAGCTTACCAGGAGCAATAACTATGATACATTTAGACTGATATGGGGAATATTCATAGAGCTACACCTACGGAAGTAGTGTCTCTCAGTATGGCGTCGGCCCGACATCTTCGCTAACACAACATGCCAGATGTCTCTGCACGTAGAGGTTCCTAAAGGTGTCCTTTGAAAGTCCATCCCATGCAGCTTGAATATCCTCACTCAGTTCCTGCAGTTTTTGTGGTAGGGGTGGAGATGGAGTGACACCAGGCCTTATGGATATGTGATGCTTCACAGCTAACCGTTTATCCACACATGGATTTGTTGGTTGTCTCCACCAAGACAGGTCTCAGAACAGGACAGTTCACTAAAAATGTAAATCTGCCACAATGCCAGTGCAGGTGCTTTCAGGTATATCAGCTGACAGGCCAGTGCTGTGCTGTGATTTGAACGTTGCATGGGCTCCAATCTCTAAATGTTCCAGCAGTTTAATAATTAAACTGAGAGTCTGTTTAGGATATGCACTCTGCTGATTGATTTTGGATCATGCAGAGCTGACTCACGGCTGAGATGTGCTTCCTGTAATATTTGATGCTGGCTAATTGGAATGATTTTCTCACCTGCTTGCTTTAGCTTAATTAGAGGCTGATCAGGAAGAATGGCACTCGAATCTGGTCCTTTATGACACAGCTTGCTCCCTGACTTCCTCTCCCTCTCTTCCTCTCTCTCTCTCTCGTTCTCTCTGTCTTTCTCTCTCTCTCTGTGTGTGACTGTCTTTGTGTCTACCTCTCACACACAAACACACTCCCACATACCAGGCAAACATCCCTGCCCATGTCATTCAGGATATTCAGGATGACTCATAGACTCCACAGACACACACAGATTGCATTTAACTTGGTTAGTGTTGACTGTGTCTTCTGCTCTCCAGGAATTCCTGCATGGTAACAGAGGTGAAAGCTGAAGGCAGGGAACCAAAACAGTTGCGTAGTCTTAAATGTTCATGATGCTCAATGTGCTACTACACTGTATTTATTAGACATCTGATCAGCTGAGACAGAGACAAACAGCAGTGCTACAATAAAAAATGCCATACATTTTTTACATTTTTGGCACGGTGACACTTTGGGTAACGCTGTCACCTCACAGTCAGAATGGACTGGGTTTGACTCCAAACTGGAATGTCCGGGGTCCTTTCTCTGTGTAGTGGAATGCTCTCCCTGTGTCTTTGTGGGTTTCCTCTGGATGCTCTGGTTTCCTCACACATTCCAAAGACATGCAGCCAGATGAGTTGGAGATGCTCCATTGCCCCCTAGGTGTGAGTGAGTGTGTATACTCGTGTCTGCCCTGTGATGGGCTGGCGGCCTGTCCAGGGTGTTTCTTGTTATCTGCCAATAAGTGCAGGGGTAGGTCCCAGCAGCTCCAGCAAAACAAAGCAGTCAGATTTCCAGTACATTACAACACAGGGTGAGTACCAGCAGGAGTACAGTAAAAGCACATACATGCAAACTTGTCGCCTTTCGGCTTAATATGGCATTTTGAATGACAGATGTGTCACATGCATCTTGTAGATTTCAGTTCATTTGTTTTTTGCATTTTGGGAGCTAGGGAGGGGGGTCATGCTGCCAGAATAAAAGTCTAAGGAGACCCCCACTCTCCAGCAGAAATTT
The DNA here is from genome assembly GCA_024036415.1 of Prochilodus magdalenae. Taxonomy (NCBI): domain Eukaryota; kingdom Metazoa; phylum Chordata; class Actinopteri; order Characiformes; family Prochilodontidae; genus Prochilodus; species Prochilodus magdalenae. The sequence continues at coordinate 97,694 of JAMWET010000628.1, read as the reverse complement.
GCAGCCTTTATTATGCTAATCCATTAAAATTTTAATAGGTGTTTTATTATTATGGGCAGAAATGAGATCCGTAGTGTTTTCCTGAAGGTATCTCAATGAGGCGTTTACTCTGATTTTACACTAACGCATCACTAGTCGTGAGTTTACTTTCAATATCGCATCTTTGATTTCATTTATAAGTAGATTTCAAATGATGAAGGCAGAATTTTAATATTTCATCGCTGTTCAGAATAAAACAACTATCTCCAAAATGCCAACTTCACAGGAGAGGACAAAAACCTCATTTCATATTTGATTAAATGTATAAAATTTATATTTAATAATAGCCCATTATTATTATTATTATTATTATTATTATTATTTTGTTTAGACTTAATTGTCATGTGAAGTTAATGCCTTTTAAACTGGCAAAACCCATTGATTTGTGTGGACTGCTGAAAGCGCTGAGACTGCTGGAAAAGGACTGTCTATGTTACATCACAAACAGTGATCAAAGTATTGACCACTGAAGCATCAAAGCGTGATGCACCAGTATGACATGTTATAAGATAATAAAGAGCTTTTAGTCAGTTAGAACACAGATGGTGATCACTTACGTTCCAGTTCTAGTAGAGCAGTTTTTTAGATGGAAGCACTAGTAGCAGAGAGCAGGCAATACATCACCGGTAATATATTAATCTCCTTCAAGGAACCAAATGAAATCTATCTTCTTGCTGAAAAGTCTTGTTGATTTTGGTCTTGTCTTTATTTAATCATTTGAAAAGTCATCCAAAGTAATTTAATGTAATCAGATTACATTACTTTAATATAATAATCCCTTGGATTAGGTTATAGTTCATTCTTTTTATTAGGATTATGAGTAATCTGTAATGGAATGCATTAGTAAAGTAATCCTCCCAACCCCATATGTTCAGATAAGCATATTATACTGAATCGTGAGATCATTTCTTATGATAATACTGAGACAATAAATATATTAATACTATATCAGTTATTATACAGACTTTGCTTGTTTTATTTATTTTTCTTAATTAGGCTACTTAATTCCTGTGCTCAGATTTGCTTTTGGAATCCTATAATCTGATTGGCTGGTTAAAGACTGCAGTCTCACTGACTGGTCGAGCCTTGTACTGTGATTAACTCTTGGAATCCTACTTTGTGAAGCACTGTGAGTCATGTATTCTGAACGTGTGGTTGGACCTTATCCAGTGCTCCGTACATGCTCTGTGGAAGTCATATTTGAATACTGCTGTAGTTAGATTCAAATGTAGCTCCTCCCATCATGCGTTCACTGATCCAGAGGTGAAGTCGGATCTGATTCACCCCATCCATCTTTGGAATCACTTTTTTTACAGCTTAATTATTATTATTTTCTGTGTTTGTCTCATTAGGTGTGATTCAGAGATGTACTCCAGTGAAATACCACTACACTTCATCAATCCTGCCCCGAAACCTGCCCGTCAACATTACTAAGACCATCCGGCAGGACGAGTGGCATGCCCTGCGTAAGTCTGGAACTCTGCTGTGATGTATATATGCGTAGCATGTTACCATTTAACTTTAATATGGATGCAGTGTTCACAATGCTTTGTTAAGTATTGTTTTGCAGGTCACATGGGAACAGTACGTGTAGCTTATTCACACTATATTGCCAAACGTATTTGCTCGTCTGCCTTTACACGCAATCATTGAGAGACATCCCATTCTTAATCCACAGGGTTTACTATGTTGTTGGTCCACCAAGATATAACAGCTTCAGCTCTTCTGGGAAAGCTTTCCACAAGGTTTGGGAATGTGTTTATGGGGATATTTGACCATTCTACCTGAAACAAACTTTGAGGTCAGACACCGATGTTGGATGAGAAGGCCTGGCTCACTTCCATGAAGCTCTCTACGCACTGCTCTTGAGCTAATCTGAAGGCCACATAAAGTTTGGAGGTCCGCTCTGTCATTTTGCGAGTTGCTGTCGTTCCCAGTCACTACCACTTTGCTATATTACCACTGCCTGTGGAATATTTAGTAGGGAGGAAATTAAAAAGACTGGACATGTTGCATAGGGGGCATACTATCATGGTACCATGCTGGAATTCACTGAGTGACCTATTCATTCACTAATGTGCGTTGTAGCAGTCTTCATGCCTGGGTGCTTGGTTTAGTGTACCTGTGGCCATGGACGTGACCGGAACACCTAAATTCATTGATTTGGATGGGTTAGTGAATACATTTACGGCATTTAGCTGATGCTCTTATCCAGAGTGACTTACAAGGGTATTCATACTACAGGTAGGCCAGTGTAGTGTTAGGAGTCTTGCCCAAGGACTCTTATTGGCATAGAACAGCATAGCCGCTCAGACCGGGATTCGAACCCTGGTCTCCCACATGTGGTAGTGGTTCCAAGGTGGGTAGTGGTGTTATCTGCTGAGCTACACCAGCCACAAATCCCTTTGGCAATCTAGTGTAGCTCAAACACACTTGCTAAAAATAACTGATCTGAAAGGTTCACTGTAGTATATGTTTCTGAGATGGAAGTGATGTACATATATAAAACAAGTACATTCAGTACATCACTTTTTTGTCCCCATGTGGTCAGTGGATATGTACTTGTGTTGGCTTTACATGATGAAACATCTCAAGTTTCAAACTCTTCATGAAGAGTTGCATGTTGTGATGCAATCAAAATTGCATGCTGCACATTCAGATTACTCTGTGAATAGTGGGCAAAACAGGAGCTTGTGTTTCGGAATACACCACATTGCTGTCTCTAGGTCATCCATCAGGTACCTACAGCATTTTTAAGACCTATGTATATTTCCCTTATCTGCCATTGCCATTGTTTTTGTGTATATCGATCTTCTTTCAACTACACTGACATATCAAAAGTCATGCTATAGCAGTATGTAAATTATGAAATGCCCACACCTGTTTAAGTTTTGTGTTGTTATCTTGTGACTGAGGTTGAACACTGGTCAGCGTGCTTTTGGCAAGGTGAAAGTTGCCGAACAGGGTATAATAGTGGGTGCCAGGCAGATGGGAGATTTCATTTCAGAAGCTGTGTGGGAATTTTACATTCCTTGATCCACAGTGTCATGTGTGTATTGGGAATACATCATACCACCAACAGTAGACAGCGCACTGGCCACTTAAGAGTGCTTAATGATCGTGATTAGTGGTGTCTGACTAGAATTGTCTGGTCTCATTTTCACAGAAATGATATCCAATGCAGAAGGCCCAACACACACATCCTGCATTTCAGTGCTTAAGATTTATGGCATATGAAAGCAGAGGACCCACCAGAGTGACTCTGTTAACCCCACAACACTTGGAAAGCATCTGGGCTTGTGAGGTTGCTAAATGAATCCTAGAGGACTTTGCAACATGTGGTATGGTCAAGTGAGTTACTCTACCAATTGTTTTGGGATAAAGGGCCATGGACCCGGTGCCATACTGGTGTGGGGTGGGTTCTCATGGCATTAGTGGGGTTCACTGAACTGCCTTAAAACTACTCACTGCTTAGTGACCATTTGCAGCCCCTCATAGACTTCACATAGCCCTACAATGATGGCAAATTCCAGCAGGACATTGCACCATGCCATCACGCCCAAGTCGTCCAGAATTGGTTTGAGGTTTGTTCTGGAGAGTTCCAATGAATGGTGTAGCTACTCACATAGCATGAGCCAAAACGAGATATTCCACTATCATGACTTGTTTGAACGTTGATAATTCACATCACTATGGCATGAGCATGCTGGCCAGAGTTCAACCTCACTTACTTACACAAGTGTGGGCGTCCCCAAGCTGTCCCCTGCGATAACACCACCTGAAAATTGCTATTACCTATTGCTGTGCTGTCATTTTAGAAGCACTACATCATGTGCATCAGACAAGACACTACATCTCTGTCCGCTCTGCTGTAATACATATCTTTCTTTAGATCCCAAAAGTCTGAGATCTCTGTAAAATTAGTAGGTGTAAAAAGAGAAGGAACATTGTGACACCTGTTTCATGAACTTGAAGAAGTTTCAAACAGGTTGCAGGATGATTTACAGTAAGTGCAATTTGGTTTCATGTAGGTTTCAAGCAACACAAGTTGTGTGGAAGTTTCACCATGTAAAGCCAGACTAGAGTTCTATTAGTGTACACCATTAAATAAAACGATTCAATCTCTGAAGATTCACTGAGTCATGATGCCGATGGCTTTGGTTTAGCATTGATTAATGTGAGCCCTGCTTGCGTGTGTAGATCTGCGGAGGATGACCGCAGGCTTTGTTGGCATGGCCGTCTCTATCATCCTCTTCGGATGGATCATCGGGGTGCTGGGCTGCTGCCAGCAGCATGATCTCATGCAGTATGTAGCTGGACTACTCTTCCTCATGGGAGGTAAGTGTGAGTGTGTGAGAGAGACGGAGGAGGCAGAATTATGTATGAGTGTAATGTCTGTTTGAGGAGGGGAGATATAAATCTTGAGTTTATGTATTTATTACAGTATTTGATTAAGAGAAGGCCATTGGAAAGACATTAAATTGATCTAATACTGCGATAAGTGCATAGTTAAATTAGACACCACTGTGCTCTGGTCAACAATCGTAAGCCTGTGCTTGTGTCACCATCTAGTGGTGGCTGTATACCATATTGTGTAGTTTGGATATTGGTCATCTCGTCATTGTGAGGACAGTCTACACTACACAATAAGGACAGTGTACACTAAAGAGAAACAAACATTCAGGTGTACATGTCCATTTCGAATTTAAAACCATTTTTTTTAAAAACTGAAATACATATTTACAAAAATACGTCCAAAGACAAACATGTATCTCCAAAACGGCAGCTTTACAGGAACCAGACTTGTGTTTTTCTCTTGGTCCATTCATCCTGAAATTTTCCCATAGTGTAAACAGCAGCTGCTGTATTCAAATAATGCACAAAAAAAGTGAAAATGTATAAAAATGGAGATACATGATTTTCTTTGAACAGCAACAATATATTCATAAGCACAAACAAAGAAAAACGTTTTCAGACAGATACTATGTACATACATTTATTGCTGTCAGAACAAACCTTGTATTTCCAGAAAGGTCAATTTTATGGTGGAAGAAAAATGTTTTTAACTTTTAATGGTAATTTTAAAGTTAACAGAGAAATTGTGGACGTGTGTGTCATACAACACACTCCCAGACTAATGATGAGGAAGGTAGGAGAGAAGCCACTGCCATGCAATCACATCATTTGGTTCATATCCATATTTCAAGTCCAAGCATTCTAGTTTTACAGCTGTGGTCCAATAGCTCTTTACTGACTGTAATGATTGTAAGTTCTCTGACAACTGTGAAAGGTGAAATGTGCTCTCAGGTTATCCTTAAACGAAAGTCAAACAGCGGAAACTCACAGCCGCAAATAATATACATACTGTGCCCTGTATTCCAGTATGTGCATTTATGGTTCTGGAAATTCAAAACTTTTGTCAGTTGCATTCTATTTGCACTGTAAAAAATTTGGGATGCCATAACATTGCATATCGAGTTATTTGAATTTGAAATATTAAGCTTCTCACACAAATATGCATCTTCCATACAGTCTGTTATTAAAAAAGTTTAGTATATTTTCAGTATCAAAATATATTAAAGTCTGTGCTAATTTTATTTATTTATATTATGATTGGAGATTGTCATACCAATGTCAAATGGACCTACAGACATAGTAGGAAAATAATACTGTTTAAGCAGATTAGTTTTTTATGCTACAGCAACAATATCTGTCTACCATGACTATACATTCTGGGTCTTATTCCTCCTCCAGGAACCTGCTGTATCATCTCTCTCTGTACATGTGTAGCGGGCATCAACTTTGAGCTGTCGCGGTACCCCCGCTACCTATACGGCCTACCCGAAGACATCAGCCACGGCTACGGTTGGTCCATGTTCTGCGCCTGGGGCGGCCTGGGCCTCACCCTGTTGGCTGGCTTCCTGTGCACATTAGCGCCCTCTTTAAGCAGCACCTCGGCACGCACCACCGTCCACAAGGCCCGGCACGAGAATGGGACCGTGTGATCGAGAGGAGGCTGCTGGAGCCACCTTTCCTCCAACATCTGCACAATGTCTATGGAGCCGTCAGGTTGCCACAGCTAGACTTTTGAAATCACCATTCTGTTCCGCATTCACACCACTTGTCTGTGTTGGGATAGGAGGTGTGTTTTTAAGGCTCTTTGTCGGAGCTGATCACACGTAACAGTGCTCAGCTCCATTTGAATGATGGACAGGACAACCACTGACCATTCCTCCACTCTACTGAAGAAGACCGAACACGCAGCCAGCCCAATTTCAGCATAGAATATGTAGACAAGCCACAAACACATACACCATGCAGACTAAACGTTATCTACCATCCCGTTTGTCGCACTTGGAGGGTGCACTGAGCTCTTCACAGCAACACGTTTGCTCTTGTCTTGCTCGCCCACTCAAGAACTGACCAGGAGGCGACTGTTTCTTTCCCTTTCATTCCAAATGGTGCTCTCTTTTCACAATATCACATCTGCACACAGACACAGTCTCTCGGCAGCGTGTTTGGGGAGATGACGATGAGGAACAAACACAAGCGGGGGCAAACACCCAGCCAAAAGCCATGTATTCTTTTCTCTCAGTGGTTTGCACTGCCAGACATTTAGGGCCCTGACACACCAAGCCTGTTGGGCGTCAGTAAGTAGTGGTGTCGCCCAAAGTTGGTGCGATGGGTTTCACGCTGTTGGCTGTAGTGTGCTCTTATTAACACTGTTTTGGCCAGCTGAGCACCTTTATTCAGGGTTAGTGATCAACAGTACACAAGGAGAGTAGTGAAAGTGGCCAAACGACACTCATAGAGAATAGCCAGAATGCTTATATCACTATTTTTGCTATTTGAATGTCTGATACTGTAATCAGGTAGTTTGAATGTCATATTCCCAACAACACTGTCAAACACAAAGATATGAAAGCTCCAATGAAGACAACCCTGACTATGTACTAACATTTAACAGGAAGACAGAGGAAGGATACTCAGCCATGTCATGGACTTCTTCATATACAGGGGTTGGACAATGAAACTGAAACACCTGGTTTTAGACCACAATCATTTATTAGTATGGTGTAGGCCTCCTTTTGCGGCCAATACAGCGTCAGTTCGTCTTGGGAATGACATATACTGCGTCCTGCACAGTGGTCAGAGGGATTTTAAGCCATTCTTCTTGCAGGATAGTGGCCAGGTCACTACGTGATGCTGGTGGAGGTTCGTCCTTCTTGGTGGTATGCTGACATTACCCTGGATACCGTGGCTCTTGATACATCACAAAGACTTGCTGTCTTGGTCACAGATGCGCCAACAAGACGTGCACCAACAATCTGTCCTCTTTTGAACTCTGGTATGTCACCCATAATGCTGTGTGCATTGCAGTATTTTGAGCAGAACTGTGCTCTTACCTGCTAACTGAACCTTCACACTCTGCTCTTACTGGTGCAATGTGCAATTAATGAAGATTGGCCACCAGGCTGGTCCAATTTAGCCATGAGACCTCCCACACTAAAATGACAGGTGTTTCAGTTTCATTGTCCAACCCCTGTATATTTGTTATATAATGATGCACCCGACTTTTAAGTAGCCATTTTTCAGATTTTGATTAGCTAACTGGGTTTTACTTACAGATACTGTCAGTAGTCGGTGATGTATTGGTTCATCTGGTGGACTGGAGTTTTGTCCTTAGCTATAAAATTGGATGGACAAAAATAAGCTCATAATGTAACATACATACAGTGCAGACGAGTCTCAGTTAATAAGCCCTGTTTGTTGCTGATGAAGCAGACATCAGATTGAAATGAGTTAACGAGGGGGTGAAAGAAGAGTGTGAATAGACAAGAGTTAGTCATTAGCCGTAAGCCTAGCTTGGAGACTAGCTCAATTTTTGTTAAAGCCATCAATGGGCCCTGATAGCGCTGGCTTCTTGATAGCACTGGAGTAAGTCCAGTTTATTGTTGAAGGAGCAGACATCATAATGTACCAAGTTAATGAGTTAAAGAGATGAGGGAAAGAATCTGAAAGGAAAATCTGATGCCCTGGGGCTAGCCATAATCTTAATAAACCGTAATAAACCCAATTTGTTGCTGACGGAGCAGACGTCAGATTGAAATGAGTTAACGAGGAAGCGGGGCAGAGACTGAATAGACAAGGGTTAGGTGTTAGCCACAAGCCTAGCTTGGAGACTGCCTGGATTTCTGCGTGTGCTAACAGCAACCTCTCAGTCTGCTAGCTGCTTCAGGAGATGCTTTGTTCTCGGGCTACAACACATGAGCTAATACTGATAGCACTGGCTGCCAGATAATGCTGGAGTCCTTGGCTTCCTGTAGTCAGTCTGACTTAAGTTAGTCTAGTTTGTTGTTGAAGGAGCAGACAGTATGGAAAGAGAAGCTGGTTTCTTGGGGCAAGAGCTCCCCAGCTAATACTGATACTATTGTGGAACATATATACAGTGCATATACACAGAGTCCCTGGCTTATTACATTTACCATTATCCAGAAAGTCAGATGCTTGTGAATGACAGCTTAAGAGACACATTTATGAGTCAAGTTATTTTAGATATTGGGCATAAAACTGTTTTGCACTGGGTTTGGCAGACTCAGAGAAGCCAATGTGTGCTTACATGTACTTGCCTTTTTAACATTAGGGTCAGCACGTAATATTAACATCCGTCTTGTGCATTTCTCTTTTTTTTTTCCCAGTTTTTATTAAGGGGTTTTTACTATTTTGCCCAACAAAACCATTTTTGGTTTGTTAAATATGGTTCCTGTTGAAAGTGAAGGAATGTTCCAGAACAACGCAATTGTTAGTCTACAAAAATAGACTTGTGTATCCAAATGTGATGTTTCTTCATGGTCAGCTTGGTGTGTCTGGGCCCGTAAAGGCCCAATCAGGACTTGTTTCAACACCTCCAAGGCCTCAGGCCTGATTACCCTGTAGCGCTGATCCATTGCGGCAGTAAAAAACTCGCCTGCCGCAGCAAATCCTGATTGGAGCTTTAAACTTAGCATAGCATGTCAGCAAAAACACAACCGTGGTTATCGCCGAGCTGAAGCATGTGGACGGGGATCTGGAAAGAGAACGACTTAAGCCTGAGGACTTTGCTGGAGAGGAGCGCACCCTCCAACAGAGCAGTGCAAAACAAGGGATAAGCCGAACGGAGAGATAAAAGAAACATCAACCCTGCAACTTCGAGGAGCCAACTTTCTGGGGCCTCTAGGAGTCTGTATGTATAAATCCATTTTTTGTGTGTAGATTTCAGGACTCCATTTATACAAAATGGTGCTGGATTAAGAATGAAGACTCTTTTTGTTCTCCGTGTTCTGAGGATGACAGCGGACGACGCTAGTCTCCAGTGTTTTGAGGAATTAGTCATAATTCAGTCCATGTTGGCACAAGGTATGAATAACTGAGCTGTCTTACGTTTACGGCGATGTTTGTAAAAAGCCTTCCTGAGCTTCATTTGTTGTAGGGCTGACTTCCTGTTGTGAGCTCATGACAGAAATCCTATTATTAATGACAGACGAAAAGAGAAAACACACCTTTAAACTTCAGATTTGCATAGAGGGCTTTGAAGTCTTCGGTACTGAAGCACAGCGGGGAATCCGACCTTTGCACAATGTCAATTTGAATCGCACATGATCACAAAACGATCACGTAGAATGCCACTTAGTCATTGGATGGTGTATAGAAAAGTGTGTTCTGTCTGGTATAGTAAGGGTACATATTGTATATTGGCATGTAATGTACTGTAATGTTTACATTACCCAGACTTCCCTTCAGCTACAGCCATTCCGGTGTGCTCTTAAGCCTCTGTGATGAGTGGATGGAGCTTGGGGAGTTTCTCGAGTTGACGCGTCCCAATCAGATATGAAAGCTTAGTAATGGTTTCATGTAAACTGAATGCACCAACTCACTCTTACTGTCAATGCAAATACGAAACACCCTGACTATGGTCTTCTGAGTACTGTAGCGAATATGGATATAGTCTGGAGAAGCACACTCGTTTTAGATCAACTAATGACGCCTCAAAAGTGCTAACCAAATAAACAAAGGTCACAGAGACTATCAAATCCTGATCTCAGATCTGAGCACATTAGTATTATTTATTCCCAGCTGGGGGTGAATGTAAAGTCAGAGCTGCTGTATTCGGAGTAAAAGTAATAATGGCGTTATATGTGTGTATGGCTGCGTCTCCCAGTGATAAAGGAATAAACTTATTTCCGCTGATTATTGATGCCATAATCAGATGATAACACATGTTTTTATTCCTGAGGTAACAAGAACCTATCCTTCAGCTTTCATTGTTTTTTTGTGTTCCCCAGATATTGAAAAGCAGTCTCTTCCACAATTATTGGCACCCCTGCTAATTGAACTTTGGTAATTGAACTGAAATGGATATACTACTGCAGACTACAGTAGTATATACTGCACACTGTATACTGCTCCCTGTTTGTACTATGCAGGACAGTAATGTGTTCTGACATACAGTGTAGTATACTAATACAGTCACATGACCAGGTACCTCACACGTACAGGGGTTGGACAATGAAACTGAAACACCTGGTTTTAGACCACAATCATTTATTAGTATGGTGTAGGGCCTCCTTTTGCGGCCAGTACAGCGTCAGTTCATCTTGAGAATGACATATACTGCGTCCTGCACAGTGGTCAGAGGGAGTTTAAGCCATTCTTCTTGCAGGATAGTGGCCAGGTCACTACGTGACGCTAGTGGAGATTGGTCCTTCTTGGTGGTATGCTGACATTACCCTGGATACCGTGGCTCTTGATACATCACAAAGACTTGCTGTCTTGGTCACAGATGCGCCAGCAAGACATGCACCAACAATTTGTCCTCTTTTGAACTCTGGTATGTCACCCATAATGTTGTGTGCATTGCAGTATTTTGAGCAGCACTGTGCTCTTACCTGCTAACCGAACCTTCACACTCTGCTCTTACTGGTGCAATGTGCAGTTAATGAAGATTGGCCACCAGGCTGGTCCAATTTAGCCATGAGACCTCCCACACTAAAATGACAGGTGTTCCAGTTTCATTGTCCAACCCCTGTACATCAGAGCTGTTGGTAGATGCTGCTGTCTCTCGAAATACGTTTAGCCTAGCTGTTAGCTACCCATGGCTATTTCACTCTAAAACTGAACCTCTAAAGCAAGTTCATCTTTTATTAATCTTCAGACCTGTATATTTTAACTTTATGAGGTTTATTCTGATGAAGACACACCCCAATACAATCACTGCACCCACATTTATACTCTAAGTTGGCTGCGTTATGCTCCCCAGTCTTACCCGCCGCCATTTTCTTTGGCAGAAGCAGGCCATAGACCACCACGAAGATAGCCCCCCCCATGTTTACTTGTATACAGTCTTAATCTCACACTGGTTTTACAAAATTCTCATCAGGAAATAATGACCTGGGGACCAAACTCAGTTACTGGCACCCCTGCATTTAGTGTTATGTATAGCCTCTCGTTGCCAGTAAAACAGCAAACATTGTTTAGTCAGAGGAAGGGCAGGGAATTTGAAACTATTCCTCTTCACCTATTCACTCCAGATCATCCAGGGTCCTCTTTTGTGCTGTCATTTTTATGAGTAGCATAAAATTGTCTTCCTACACTGGAGCACAATTCTGCTTAGTATACAGTATCAGTCAAATGTTTAGACAAAAAGGATGTTGTTGGCTATCTCTACAGACTTACACTTAACAGTTCCACATCGCCATCTCTAATAATTTAGTTGTACAAGAAAACGTTTATCTCTTTTTATCTTTTTGCACAGTTTAAAAGCTCTAGTTCCCCTTTCAGTTTGTATTCATGATGCACAGACCAATACAATTTCCCCCAAATTAGCTTAGAGTCAGCCATGTTCTATCAGCCTCCATTGCAGGTGGCCGTTTCATCCTCCTGTAAAGGTCATTTTGGAGGTATTTAAGCTGGACTGTATAATTCCAGGAGTGCTGTTTTCTAGTTTGGTGTCTTCACTGTTATTCCAAAATAAAGCAGTAAGATAAACATAAGGAGAACATTCTATGAGTAGCCGTGTCTAAACTTTTGACTGGTAGTGCAATTGGGCTGCTCTTGTAGGCTAGTCTTCTGGCCAGACTAGCAAATGTCTTGTTATCTCAGGAAAACAACATCCCAATTGTAAAAACGGCACCAGTGAATAAAATTAGCTGATTATAACAAAAACAAATCAGCAGGTAAAGTAAATATGACCTTTTAGGATTCCCTAGGGAACAGTAGGTAGGATTCTTTTTACGTTTTTGCTGTGAAATGTGTGATTTTTAATATGTGTACGCAGCATATTTTAGCATGACATTAGCAAACCACAAAACCAAAAGCAAAATCAGGTACAATGTGTAAACTAGTGCAATGAATGTTGCCAAGGCACATGACAAAGAGGCACATGATGAAGAAGAAAAGAGAGAGAGAAAGAGAGAGAGAGAGAAAAGCACACCTGTGTGTGCAGAAAGAACAAGCAGCTCTTGGAAGTAAATTGGAGACATGTGTACAATAGCCATCCTTTATTTTGGCAGTCAAAGTAGCACTATTTTAATTTTGTATGAACTGTTTTTATTGGCTAATTCAACAAAGCAGGTCAAGAACACAGCAACCATTCTCACGCATGACCTTATGGCGGTGAATTTATTTCATTGTATTGAGAGACTTGTGTCCTTTTTTAATTATTTTTATTTAAAAGAAATAAATTGTAATTAACATTTACCTTGTCGTGTGTGTATGTTCATTTTAAAGCTATGGAAAAAAAGTTTGGCTTTATTATTCACAATATTCATGTTTTAATATATTTAATATATTTTAAAAAAATGTTGGCTCGTCACAATCTTATATGCTGTACATAATACAGGCAAAAAGGAAATCAAATTTAAAAAAGGAAGAAAGAATAATGAACTTTTAAAGGGCCCATGTGACCTAAAATACATTGTTACAGTTTCCGATACATACCATTTATTCACCAGTCTATACAGGCCATGTAGAGGGCCGGCAAAGCAGTTCATTTGGAATTAACTGTTTTTGTGATGTTACAGAGGTCAACCTAGTTTAGCCCCGCCCATTCACATTCAAGTTATAAGGTGCATTTCACTGCCTGGAATGCTTTTTGAATGAGGTACAAAACAGGGCAGCCAGTCAGAACTGGCTTAATTTACATATCCCTTAATTTTGATATACTGTATGTCTTAAAGGCGCAGTAACAAAAAAAAAAAAAAAAAAACGGTCAAAGAAAGCTTGGAAATTTGGTAATGCAAAATTGAATTCTGGCTGGTTTTGGAACCTACACGTCGCAAATGGACCTCAGAAAAATAAAAAATGCAAGAAGTAAATGCAAGAAAATATGGACCCGTTAAATCCCAAAGGCTGGAAATGTGTGCCATGTAGTCATATACTGCATAACTTATCACTGGGCACCACCTTGTGGTTGATAATGGAAGTTTCACTCGTACACAGTAATATGCCTTTAGGACGTGCATTTCCCTCATACATTAAAACCATATATTTCATTAAAAGTGATTAATAAAAATCACATCACATATTACCAGTGAGCATGAGTAAACATATCCATCATCAGGAATGTAAATTATTATCCAGAGAGCCTGCCCTTATATTGTTCACTGCTAGTTTAGATTTAAAAGAAAATAACAGTTTAAACTTAATAATATATAAAAGGAAGGTCTAAAAATAAAGAGACAGTATACCTCATACCATTACACATTACTGAAATATATTTTTTCCTTTTTGTTTTTACAGTTTCTATATTAAAAAAAAAACATAAAGCTGTAACCATAAGCAATTCAATCTATTCAATGCTCCTGTAGTCATGTCCATGCTTTTCTTGACTCAATCAGGTATCAGTACAAGGCATGGCTGGTCATTGATCACAACATTGTTCCATTATTAACATGCATCATTTCCTGAATCGGGAGTGTGTGCCCACCACCAGGTAGCTGTCCCGTGAAGGCTCTTTGGTGTTGGGGGACTTAGCAGTGGGCTTGCAGGGTCTGAGCCCTGGCCGAGTGAGCTGAGGTGTCCTGCAGGGGTCATGCTTCAGCAGGTACGTTCCAAAGGTTTCCCATCCACCACCAACACGTACCATGACGTGTTTATCATTCAGCATCTGCAGCAGAGAGAGATAAATGTACGTACATGGTATTGTAAGCCTGTCTACCTTGTTTAATTATATAGAATTGCTGAAATAGCTTTTGGATGTTTCTCCATATGTTCAAATTTTTTTCATATTGCTACAGAATACCGGCATAGGACGAGTAGGCCTGGTTCCGCTCTAATTCATCTCTCTGTGTTCTGTCCGGCTGAGGTCTGTACACTAGTGGGCAGTCATGTTGGAACAGGAAGGGGCCATCCACAAACTGTTCCCACAAAGTTGCGAGCATGATCTGTTCAAAATCTTTGGTCTGCTGAAGCGTTTAGAGTTCCTTTCACTGGAACTACAGGGCCGAGCCCAACTCCGGAGAAACAACCCCACACCATAATCACCCCTCCACCAAACTTTACACTTGGCACAATGCAGTCAGACAAGTGCGCACTATGCACCTCAGCATCCGCGGACCCACGCTATACGTGTTGCTGACGTTCCCAATTGCTTTTACTTCCCTATAATGCCACTGACTGTGGACTGTGAAATATTTAGTATCATGTAAATTTCATGACTGGACTTGTTGCACAGGTGGCATCCTATCATGGTACCACTCTGGAATCCACTGAGCTCCTGAGAGCGACCCATTCTTTCACTAATGTGTGTAGAAGCAGTCTGCATGGCTAGGTGCTTGGTTTTATACATATATGGCCATGGAAGTGACTGAAATACCTGGATTCAGTGATTTGAATGGGTGAGTGAATACTTTTGGCCTTATAGTATATATATTAGTACCAGTCAAAAGTTTAGATGGCATCAACCTTTAAAATAGCACTTATGGAATTATGCAGCCTCCTATAAAACTCTAAACTCCATTATAAGCAATTTCGACCAATCCCATTAGTCTGTCCATAACTTCACTAAACTGAAAGGGGAACTAGAGAATAGATAAAAGAGATAGAAGATTTTTCCGCCACTAAATATATATATATATATATATATATATTAGAGGAGGCAGTATGGCATAAATATGACACTGTGATACATCAAGAGTGTTTGTGGTATATCAGGATATGTATTGTTTCAGACATCTCTGTTAAGTGTGAGCCTGTAGAGTCTCTTAGATAGTCAAACACATCCATTTAGTTGGGTATGGTTTAACTTTTGACTGGTACTGTGATTATCTCAAAACCATTTATAATACAATATCCTAAATATCAGTCACATAGCCTGACATTGGGCTCCCATCACTACCAACATGAACAATCCTTTAGAGCTGCCCATATCACGTCAGACCACTCTGAATAACCTGATTACCGTCTACACAATCTAAGTATGCAGGGATTTTGCAAAATCAGTGGAATTGTTCTCACAGGAAACATAAGATTTCCCAGGCTCAGAAGCCAGGTCTGGGTTTCCCTCTGGGCTACATGGCTGTATATACTAATCCCTGGAATACAGCATCATGTACAACGACTGGACGTCACCATATCCATTTATACTGTAGGTTTGCACCACCCTCAGCAAATGTTGTGTCTGCTTTGTTTGCAACACCCTGTGCTTTACAAAATGATCCATTTGCTGTTTAGTGAAGAATGATCCCCCTCTGGCAAAGCCCCCTTCTTTGGGACAGACAGCCCCCCACCCTCTCCATGCCCACTTCCCTGATTAAATATTGAAAGCCTTCATCTCATTGTGCTCGCATGAAAGGCGTATGAGAATGATCTTAGAAAGAGAGAGCGAGAAAGAGCGAGAAAGAGCAAGAGAGGGAGAAAGGGAGAGAGCGGGAGAGAGAGGGAGGGGGGAGAGCACTGTCAAAATCTCATTAAGTCTAATGAAACACTGCCTCATGGCACCAGCTGAGCACCAGCTTAAAACTAATCCACCACACGCACACAGGAAAAACACATACAGCTTATATAGGTGGGGAGAGCAGGGGGTTACCTAAAGCAGGGCAAAATGAACGATTCTTATTTTGTTTAGTTAAACAAGTTTGAGGATCGTGTGTAATGTTTTGAGGATAAAGGATCCAATAGGAATCAGTATATGAAACTTGGTGGGTAGGTTTAACATTGTGAGAGATTACATGTAGAGGCTTGCATGCAGACCGTAATGATGAGTACCTTTAACACCGTGTCAATATGGCCAAAGACTGCAATGGTGTTGTGCCAGACTGTCATGGAGGGACTTTGAATGGCAGTGGATCATCTTCAGTGACGAGTCCTGCTTTTGTCTTGGTGGAAACCACCCAACGAATCTGTGTGTGATGGCACCGTGGACAGTGCCTAGATGCATGCACATCCAGAAGGCCTGGTGTCACTCCACTTCCACCCCTACCACAAAATCTGCAGGAACTATTATCACAGGTCACCATTAGGAACCTCTGCAACTCCATGCCGAGACGTCTGTTGCTTCACCAAACATGGCGGACCAATGCCATACCGTGAGACACTACTTCTGTATGTGTAGCTCAATAAATATTCCCCATATCAGTCTAAATTTATCATCACTTATTGTTTCCTATATGGTAACCTTTAGCTTCCCTCCCAATAGCACTGCAATCTGACATGTACTTCTGGTTGCAACTATTCTTTGTTGATAAGTTTTAATAACAATGTTTTGAAGCATGTAAATAGTATGTAGTTAACAGTGAGAGCTCACTAAAGAGATTTCCATGGAGACATTATAAACGAGAGCACTGGTCACTGGATGAAATATGAATGGGAAAACCCAATATAGCATCCATTAGTGGAGAAAGTCCTACTCCTTAAGAAAAAGAGCCTATCAGGAGTCAGCTGTTGAGTCAGCCCGTCCTTGCTCACATCTCATGTGTGGCCGAGCATAAAACTTGAATCAGTTGCATGTCTCACAGTGTCAAACCACCAAGTTTCATTCCTGTGGGTTGATTCCTTCTGGGTGCAACTATTCTGAGAATGAGTGTGTGTAGAAAGTATAGCATTGATAGCTGTATTATGGTAATAACTGCTGTATATTCTTAATCTATTTCTGCGTGCCAAATAGTGGCCATTTATTCACTGATGAAATTAAATATGTCCTATTCTACTTAGACATCATAATGTCTATATGTAGTATAATTTGGCTCCTCTGCTAATTATTATATTGTTCTTGGAATCCACCTCTTTTGGTCAGTCCCTAATTGGTCCAAACTGAGCCTACAGTGTTCAAACTAAGCTTAAAGTGAGCTGACTATGCAGGATATCCTGCTGTGTGAGACAGACATCTGGACTGATATGGGACTACATATTAAACGAAACCACAGATAATGAGGCATATAGCCCATACACAGTTTGGTGCATCTAAAAACTGTATATGCATCTTTACTGACATTTAAAATGTCCAACTTGATAGACATCTCAATTAATGCAAACTATTAGTGATTCCTGATACTGCTGTCAATCAACTTTAGCTTAGATTAATGTGCTTCTGAGGCTGGATGCAACAATACGTGCACACACGCTCACCTACAAGCCACAAAGTACATTAAATACCCATTGAGCCCAAAGTGATAAATGTGTTCATGTTCCCAGACACACCAGTACACGTGCACACACACACACACACGTTCAGGCTCCTTTTCGTCAAATTTACACCTGTGATGCACAAGCTTTCAACACCCGCTAGCATAGTGTGAGTCTAGGACTGCCATGGCAACAGCCACAGCAGCTGAACAAAAAGAGGGGAAGGAGATTAAAAACGGAAGGGGGAAAAAAAAAGGAGTAAAAGTGGGAGGCACTGGAGGTTATGTCTCTAGAGATACCAGTCTCTCCCCAGAGGCATTCAAACCCACTGCTATCAGCCATAACCCCCTCATTAGAGAGCTGTTCCACTGCTGGTATTACAAGCAGATTTATACGGGTAGCCCCCCCGTCCTCTTCAAGCCCCAGTGACCTGCCACGCTTCCTAACAGACGCATTCACACACGCCCACCGCACGTGCCACGTCTGGTATTTCCAATCAATCTGCGGTGTGCCTCAGCTGTTTCCAACCTGATTAAAATGTCAGGGCCTGTCAGGCTGCTCCGGTCTGGCATGGAATAAATAGAGAAAATAAATGGGAGTCAATCAGGTGGGGGGCAGGGGGATACCCCTATTTGGATGGCCATGATTTCAGTCAGTCTGCTATCCTGGGTCAAATTCTATCTATCTATCTATGATAATGATGATGAATTTAGACTGATATGGGCAATATTTATTGAGCTACACATACAGAAGCAGTGTCTCTCAGTGTGTTCCAGAGGTTCCTAGTGGCGTCCTGTGATAATCCAGCCCATGCAGCTTAAATATTCTCAGCCCCTGTAGTTTGTAGGGGTCTTCAGGACGTGTGATGCATGCTGCAGACCATGGTGCCTCCATACAGGTATTTGTTTGTAACAACAAGACTCATTACTGAAGATGACCCGCTGCCATTCTGAGTCACTCCATGGCAGTCTGGCAGTTTTTGGCGATGTAGATGAGGTGTTAAGAGCAGTCGTCATATCGGTCTGTCTGCATGTAGTCCCGACATGCGGCCGTCTGCCAATGGTGCTGGCATTAAAAGGATTCCTCAAGGAAGTCATCACTGCTTAATGAATGTCAGCAATTGAGGCTGTTGGGTCAGTTAGGCAATAGGGCCTGTCCTTACTTATGTTGCATGTGTGGCTGTGCATGAAACTTGAAGCTTTTGCATGTCTTGCAATGTCAAACCTACCCACCAATTTTAATTCCTGTTGGTTGATTCCTTCTGGGTTTAATTATTATTTTGATGATGAGTATATATGGGTGGATGGATGGATGCATACATTGATACATTGATAGATACATAGATAGCAACTACAATAAAAGTTTTGACTTGCATCTATACACCATACATGTCTGTTTCAGACCTAATAGCTAAGGCATAACCTTATCTGTTGTCATTAGACAGTATATTCATAACCATTGTGTGTGATAGCTTTCTGTAAGGTAGCTTTTAGAGGCATTCAATTCTTTGGATGCCTGGTCCCTATGAACAAACTGGTATCATTGTTTATGCCTTAATGGTTAAATTTAGCAGAAATGTAGATTAACTGGTGAAAGTAACTTTTATGATTACAGTCAGTGATATATATATATATATATATATATATATATATATATATATATATATATATATATATATATATATATATATATATATATATATATACACATACATATGAATGGTTCGCATTGTAGTTACATGGTAATTAGAAGCCTGATTAATGACTGTATGAAATCATCTGTCTATCTATCTATCTATCTATCTATCTATCTATCTATCTATCTATCTATATCATATAGATAGATAGCAACAACTAGCACATGCTGTATTTTGGATGCTGGTATGCTAATCAACTGGCTTCACCATGCTGGGTGAGCATCTTAGACCATGCTGGTTGGAGCTGTTTGTCTCCAGCATGTTGTGTATTTAAATGGTAATGACACCGTCACACAGTTATTTATCTTTCAGCGTGTTCTACTCTGTACAGAAACCCGTTTGTGTCTGCGTCTCCCTAAGCAGACAATCACCTTAATAATTCACATTAGGTCTGAATAATTGAACAGGTTCTATATACTTTCCTTCCAGTCTTTCTTCCCAAGAGGATGATAGGGCAGAGCGTGCTGGCAGTAGGCCTAGCTATTTGTGCTTCCACAAAAACTCTTTTTCAGCCTTCACATATTTCTCACAACACTTCTCCGCCTCCTCTTCCACACTCATTCTGCACCAGTGTTCTTCTCCATCTCCACTGGCAAGTGATTCCACTTCATTTTCCTCCATTCTACTCACAGATTAAATGCTGTAGTTCCAGTCATTGCCACTAGATGTCAATGCGCAGTCACTTCTCTCATAGCCACACACCCTTTGGTTGACAGGAAGCCCCACAGCAGTACTGCATTTAGTCTGGTAAAGATTCAGCAGACAGGCTGGTCTCTCTTCACTTCTGTTTTTGTGTTGCACATCATTTGCAGGTCTTCTGTAAGCAGAGCTAGATAGGCCTGAATGAGGAAAGTGCCTATG
>JAMWET010000628.1:25000-72500 GCA_024036415.1 Prochilodus magdalenae | reverse complement strand
TACATTTTCCTCTACATGCCAGATGGTTGTTGAACACACTCCTTAGTTTTTACGACCTTCCCCTTTAGCAGCTGTCAAGACATGTTTTTCATGTTTTGAGATTCTTGAGAAATGTAATCGCTGACTGGAGAACCAGGTGTGCGTCATGTCCAAAATAGAAAGAAGTCTGCTGAGGTTAAGCAGCCTATAGAGCTGGACAGCTTAATTTGCTGATTGACTGGTGTTATCGCGCCAGAGATAGTGGAGGTTAAACAAGTGGCTTCCGATAAGTGTAACTGAGCGTGTAATGGCTTCAAGCAGGTCCCCAATTAGCCAGAGTGACAATACTTTGAAGGGCTTTTCCATCCGCACTACTGCTTTGAACTGGGTTTAGCTTTGGAGGCATAGAGGAAAGCAAGCATGTTTTGATGTTGAGATTACTTCATTTTCATTGGCCCCCAAGCTCGTTCCAAACTGCATCCGGGTGCAATAGAAATATTCCAGACGTTCTCTTTACTTGCCATTCCAAGCATTCTCTTTGCTTGCAACTGTACAGCATGAATATTAAGTGGTCAGTTATATCCTTATGTAGATCTGTGCATCGTTTGCCTACAGTGAACAAGCTCGTTAAAGAACTGCTCATCTGATTTTATCCGTTTGCCAGTCAGAATTTTTTTTCTTTCCCTCTTTCATTCAAAAGGTGTGAACCTTTTCTTTGGTGTTGCCAAGCAACCCTGGCTCCCATGAGTCTTTGCCTTTGAATGAGTTCCACACGCTTGCAGAGTCCAAACTAACAATGCATAAGAAACCCATGCAGGACTCTGTAACATATATTCATTAATGCAGAGCAAAGATAACCTGAGGATGACTATCAGTGCTGATCCGGAAGAAGACCAAGTCTAGTTGTTTGCTAAAACTGAGTTTCAGTTTGGAATCTCCATCAGCTCTAGACCTGGTATAAACACCTACAGTAATGGTATTGAACATGACTGGATGTCATGGGTGTCATGGATGTCATTGATGTCATTGATGTGGTTGGTGTAGCTCAGTGGATAACACCACTACCCGCCAACCACACGTGGGAGACTGGGGTTCGAATCCTATGCTGTTCTACACCAATAAGAGTCCTTGGGCAAGACTCCTAACACTACATTGGCCTCCCTGTAATGTGATTAACCTTGTAAGTCGCTCTGGATAAGAGTGTCAGCTAAATGCCAGAAATGTAATGTCACACTTTCCTGGAAATGGCTCTGCCCCCTTACCTGTCTACATGATCACATTACTCTACACCTGACCCTCTTGTTATGCTGCCTAGCCATGTTTAGTTTGTAACCCTGATCTAAGTGATTATTAATCCTAGCTATGTCTAGATGTTAGTGTGTATATATAACATGGACATAACAATGCTATAAGCATGCCAAAGCAGATGCCATTACGCAAAATATATCCATTAACCTTGTCAAATTACCATTACAGTTATGGCATATGTCGTGTTGTTTGAGTTAATGAGGGCTATCAAGAATACACAGCAAAAATAGCATGTGACATTCGGCCTCCAGACTACTACCTGCCCTGTCATCATGGTGGAGCACCTAGCAGTACAACAAGCACAAAGACGAAACACAAAGTGGAGGAAGAGGCTGAACCACTCACCCTGACATACAGCACTTTATCCCCCACACGGTAACGGCCTTTAGGCTGCTTCTCAATGCAGAACCTCACTGGACATCTGCATGGTGGGTCCTCTGAGAGCTGCTTAACCTAGAGTAGTGGGTACAGAGTAGCTTAGCTGTGCACAGAACTGGTCACTGAACTCCTAAATGTACAGTGTTAGACAAATAACTCAGTAAGTGTAATGCGTTAGTGTATTGTAAGTAGTGTGTTGGTGTACAGTAACTCAGTAAGTGTAATGTGTTAGTGCGCTGTAAGTAGAGTGTTGGTGTACAGTAACTCAGTTAGTGTAATGTGTTAGTGTGCTGTAAGTAAGGTGTTGGTGTACAGTAATCAGTAAGTGTAATGCGTTAGTGTACAGTAAGTAGGGTGTTGGTGTACAGTAATCAGTAAGTGTAATGCGTTAGTGTACAGTAAGTAGGGTGTTGGTGTACAGTAATCAGTAAGTGTAATGCGTTAGTGTGCTGTAAGTAGGGTGTTGGTGTACAGTAGCTCAGTAAGTGTAATGCGTTAGTGTGCTGTAAGTAGTGTGTTGGTGTACAGTAACTCAGTAAGTGTAATGCGTTAGTGTGCTGTAAGTAGCGTGTGTACAGGTGTACAGTAAGTCTCAGTAAGTGTAATGTAACTTTAGTGTACTGTAGTGTTAAGTAGCGTGTTGGTGTACAGTAACTCAGTAAGTGTAATGCATTAGTGTACTGTAAGCAGTGTGTTGGTGTACAGTAACTCAGTAAGTGTAATGCGTTAGTGTACTGTAAGTAGTGTGTTGGTGTACAGTAACTCAGTAAGTGTAATGTGTTAGTGTGCTGTAAGTAGCGTGTTGGTGTACAGTAACTCAGTAAGTGTAATGCGTTAGTGTGCTGTAAGTAGCGTGTTGTTGTACAGTAACTCAGTAAGTGTAATGCGTTAGTGTACTGTAAGTAGCGTGTTGGTGTACAGTAACTCAGTAAGTGTAATGCGTTAGTGTGCTGTAAGTAGCGTGTTGGTGTACAGTAATCAGTAAGTGTAATGCGTTAGTGTACAGTAAGTAGGGTGTTGGTGTACAGTAATCAGTAAGTGTAATGCGTTAGTGTGCTGTAAGTAGGGTGTTGGTGTACAGTAGCTCAGTAAGTGTAATGCGTTAGTGTGCTGTAAGTAGTGTGTTGGTGTGCAGTAACTCAGTAAGTGTAATGCGTTAGTGTACTGTAAGTAGCGTGTTGTTGTATAGTAACTCAGTAAGTGTAATGCGTTAGTGTACTGTAAGTAGTGTGGTGGTGTACAGTAACTCAGTAAGTGTAATGCGTTAGTGTGCTGTAAGTAGTGTGTTGGTGTGCAGTAACTCAGTAAGTGTAATGCGTTAGTGTACTGTAAGTAGCGTGTTGTTGTATAGTAACTCAGTAAGTGTAATGCGTTAGTGTACTGTAAGTAGTGTGGTGGTGTACAGTAACTCAGTAAGTGTAATGCGTTAGTGTACTGTAAGTAGCGTGTTGGTGTACAGTAACTCAGTAAGTGTAATGCGTTAGTGTACTGTAAGTAGCGTGTTGGTGTACAGTAACTCAGTAAGTGTAATGTGTTAGTGCAATAGTGTTGGTGTATCTGTGTTCTGGGGATATCTCCATTTTGGGATTTTTATTTAAACTTTATTTAAACTCCTGCTTTTGTATGCACAGTGTTGATAGATCTGTTATTCAGATTACCACTCACAATGTCATCCAGCAAGCAGTCTGCACTCCTCTTCCCGTTGGGCCGGCTGAGGCGGCCTGTGTTGGGCGTGAGTGCTTTCTGTGGGGCATGAGTTGGTGAGATGGGCTCAGGGTCAGGCTCTGGCTGAGTGACAGGCTCAGGGGTGGGGGTAGGAGGAGGAGAGGGGCTCAGGGCTGGTGAAGGAGACAGAGGTGGAGAGGGAGTGGAGGGACAGATTGAGGCAGGGATAGCCAAAGGTGGAGGTGGTGACGGAGCAGGAGGGAAAAACAGAGGAGGAGACGAGGGAGAAGGTAACGGCGAAGAAAAGAACACAGACGGAGAGAGAGATCCGTCTTCTTCTTTCTCAAACTCCCTCTCCAGTTTGACGAGTCCCGGGGCGTCAACTCCGTACCTGTAAGAGATGTTCATTTAGCGCATGGACCGGCAGTGATGGAGTCAGAGCTGAATAAAGTCAAAAGGCTGTTTAAAGGCAGCGCTCTTACTTTGCGGCAATTCTCCCAAGTTGCATGAGACACAAGCACACATCGCGTGGGTGCCTATGAAGAACTGGGAGAAACAACATGCAAATGGTGATCAGTGAGCGACAATTTGACCTCAAGGTTCTGGCAGGAAAGATGTGCCACTCATCCTACTAGAAAAGGAAAAGAGAAAGGTGTTTCTCTTCTAAAGGTTAATAGTTATCAATCTGATGGAACATCGTATTGATGGTACTTTATTTAGACTTTGTTCAGGGTTAAGAATATTTGGACTCCAGATTTATCTTCCAATTTCCTTTGTCAATAAGCAACTTTCCAGCAAATTTCAATTTAACATTTTTATTAGGGATGCATCAGTTCTTATAAGCGACCTTACTCTGTGTAAGTGAATATAATAGCAGTGCATTAACAAAAATATGGTGAGACCATAGAGAGTGACCATACTGTGGTGTTGGTGTAGCTCAGTGGATAACACCACTACCCGCCAAGTAGCCACCACCACACGTGGGAGACTGGGGTTCGAATCCCGGGCTGAGTGACTATGCTGTGCTACACCAATAAGAGTCTGTGGGCAGGACTCCTAACACTACACTGGCCTACTTGTAATATGATTAACCTTGTAAGTCGCTCTGGATAAGAGTGTCAGCTAAATACCGTAAATGTACTGTCCTGCCATTTATGTGTACAGAGTGGTGAGCCAAAGTGCTCAGTACTTGAGCATGCAGCGGAGCAACTTTTTTAAAAAACTGTTCAAAGATAGAGCCTTCTGTAGGGACTGTGTTTCATGTAGCATCATGAACTTAGTGTTTTCATACAGTGTGAGGCTGTGCACAGTTTACACAGTGAATCTCTGGCTTTTGAGGACATTCAACAAGACAACTGAGTCCTTAGATGCGTTACCCTCGCTAGCCTCTGAGACAGATGAGAAGCAGAGGGCAAAACTACACACTACAACATAATTTACTTACAGCTGTTCAAATGTTTGACAGCTCAAACAAACCCACTGTTGTATAGTTAGCCAATCCAGATCATTTAAAATAATATAGATTTTTATCATTTATTCATTTTGCAACCTACTTTTATTTTACATAAGTACATAAATGAATGGAAAACATATTTGAATTAATTCTACAAACTTTTATCACTTATTGTATTACTGTTTGGTAGGAGGGTTGCACCACATGACGTTTCTTTTACCTTTGAAAGGGAAACTAAAATGAAAATGAATTGTGCATGAATGCTTCAGTGTACAGAATACACCCTGATATTTGGTGGCTCCCAAAGTTGGGGGCTATTCCAATGTTGACTGGTTGCTCAATCACTCACCAGAGCATCACTGATGCCTCAATGGCAACAAAACGCTTAGGGAGGCTTTCCTTGATTCACCAGTCTCTTGAGGAATTGTGCATTTGCAGATTTACCAATATTCTTTGCCATATTATAATTTTTTTTCTAAACATCTCAGACATAATTAAGTTATTGGACTATGAAGAACCAACTGTGTAAACCAATAGTGCAGAGCTACCTTTAGGCAGGTCATCTGTAGGTAATTACAAATTCCAGTTGTTTGCTAATCGGTGGGTGAAACAGCTAAACAATGTATTTGTATTTGAGGTTCTTTTTTTCCTAACTGACAACATCCCATCATAATACGTTCACAGAAAATGGATTTTGAGTCATTCAGGGGGTCCAAGAGGTTAATTAAGGCATCCCAGACCTCCAGGACTCCCATTATATTGCTCACTGAAATGCAGTAAAAATTGTTTCACAGTAGGGAAATAATGGACTTGGACACAAAACATGCACATCATGTCAATGACCCAAATATATATATGTGAGCTGAAATGAGTATATAGAGTGAACGCATGATAAAGAATTCCTCTGTTTTCTGATACAGTATATTGTGTTCAAGCCGCTGCATTCTAAACTCTACAGTACAAGCAGATTCTACAGCATCAAAGCGCTTATTGTGGTTTTACTGTAATATTATTGTAACTACAATGTAATAATACATCAAAGGATACAGTATTATGTGTAAACACCAAGAAAGTAAAGGACTCTGAACACTGAAGTAGCAAAGGACTATTGTACTGACTGCAATTGAATGAAAACATCATTCCTGAAATGGTCTATTATTAGTATTGCTGTCCAAAGAAAAACAAGTATCTAAAAAAATAGCAGCTTTAGAAGAGAGAGAAAAAAATCTAATTTAACTTCAATCCAAATCAGTGGAACCAACATTTTTTTCCCAAGCCTTTTGGAAAGCCATTTCTCTTGGTCCATTCATTCATTGAACCATGATGATAAACAGGGGTTGGACAATGAAACTGAAACACGTGGTTTTAGACCACAATCATTTATTAGTATGGTGTAGGGCCTCCTTTTGCGGCCAATACAGCGTCAGTTCGTCTTGGGAATGACATATACTGCGTCCTGCACAGTGGTCAGAGGGATTTTAAGCCATTCTTCTTGCAGGATAGTGGCCAGGTCACTACGTGATGCTGGTGGAGGTTCGTCCTTCTTGGTGGTATGCTGACATTACCCTGGATACCATGGCTCTTGATACATCACAAAAACTTGCTGTCTTGGTCACAGATGCGCCAGCAAGACGTGCACCAACAGTTTGTCCTCTTTTGAACTCTGGTATGTCACCCATAATGTTGTGTGCATTGCAGTATTTTGAGCAGAACTGTGCTCTTACCTGCTAACTGAACCTTCACACTCTGCTCTTACTGGTGCAATGTGCAGTTAATGAAGATTGGCCACCAGGCTGGTCCAATTTAGCCATGAGACCTCCCACACTAAAATGACAGGTGTTTCAGATTCATTGTCCAACCCCTGTATCTATATAGTGCATGATAACAAAGTGATACAGACAGCTTTAAGTTTATATTTAGCTAAAGTATTTATCTAAATGCAATCTTAGAACACAAAAAACACCCAGCTTTCTGAAAATGATGGACCAGGACACATTGCATAACACACTGACCATAAGCAGGACAAAGAAGTGATAGTCAGTTGCAGCCAGAGAAACCCAAAGTGATGAGACACAATATCCAAGTTATGAAAAAAAGCAGCTATGCTCTTTTAGACTTGCCCCATTCCCCGAGGCGCTGGGCATGTATCTTTAGAAAAACATGGGCAAGCCGAGGACTGCTGAGCATTTTGTGTCTCTAATCATCCGCAGCCTTCCAAGTGCTTGTGCTGATTAAAAGATACGCCTGCTTTTTCTCCACCTCGGTTTTAAGGCTATGCAGCCCAGATGCAAAACAAACACGACTGTGTTTATTTGTCTAAGGCTGTTGTGCAAGCGAAAGATGATTCCCATAGAGAAGTTAAGCCTGTTTCTTCTGAGCTGTGTTGAAACTTGTCTTAAATGCATCACCAAGAGCATTAAAGCTAAAGTGTTTTGTTTTCTGTCCATCATCATACAATTTCTGCTGAAATGAGCTTTTAACATAGCTAGGACTTCTTAAGAAGCTAAACCAAGTGGATCATGTAATGATTAATGAGGTTTCTGAAATAGTAGTCGTTTGCCCAACGGGGTCTTCAAAGTATACAACTGCATGGGCGTAACGTTTAATGATGGCGCTGGCTGGCAAACAAAAATCATTTAATTACGACCTTGACCCAAAAAGAGCAGTCTGTACACAAACATTTGAATCAAGGCAATGACTGGGCGTGTGTGGATCCGCCTACACTCTCAAAAGTAAGAGTGAATTAAAAAAAAAGGAGATTTAAAAAAAATTAGCTTGGTCCTCTCAATGAAAAACTTTCAATGGAATTTTTTTTTAAAATTTTTTATGGAGAACCGTTTAAAGAATGAAAATGTTCTCAACCAATTAGGGTCCATAATCTGGCTTTTAATTTTTATTTATTTTAATTTGTCCACTTCTTTCCACATGCTTGCATCATATTATGTAACAAAAGTAGCTAATTTTTACATAACTTGTTTTCTAGACTGCCTAAAACTCCTATTGAGTTAAATTCTCTTATTTTGTTATTGGTTTTAACACCATGTTTTAGCTTAGTCTTAGTTTAAAACATTCCAGCATGAGTTAAAATTCTCAACAGAATGTGAGTAAATAACCTCACAGTAACAGTTTGTCGAAGACGTCTGTGTGTCATGTCGCAAAGTTATCTATCTCATGTCCAAAATGTTAAAGGTCCTGCTCCTGGTTAGATCATTTAAGGACAGGTAGCCAATGAAAGGAGGAGTAAATACAACAACGGAGAAGAAATGTTGTTGGCAAGGGACCATTATATTGACCGTTGGTGCAATTAGAAAATGCACTTTTACTGGAAAGTCATAGAATGTTCCAATAACCTCCATTTAAAATGTAAAATGTAAAAAAAATGTAAAATTCCTTCTCCTAACAGTTAGCATTCCAAAGACATGAGGTATTGTATGTATGTAAAGGATTGAAGAATAAGAATAGTTGCACCCAATAAACAATAAATGATAATAAATTTAGACTGAAATGGGGAATATTTATTGAGCTACACATACAGAAGCAGTGTCTCTCAGTATGCTAATGCTACATACTTATGTCTCTATGCATGGAGTTGTAGAGGTTCCTAATGGTGCCCTGTGATAATCCATCCCATGCAACTTGAATATTCTCACACAGTTCCTGCAGACTGTGCAGTAGGGGTGGAGATTGAGTGATACCTGGCCTTCTGGCTGTGTGATATGTGAGAACAAACCGTTCATTTTGGCGCTGACCACAATGCCTCCACACACAGATTCGTTGGTTGTCCCCACTAAGACAAAAGCGGGACTGAAAATGACGCTCTGCCATTCTGAGTCACTTCATGACAGTCTGGCATGGCACCATTGCAGTGTTGGGTGTTAAGGGCAGTCGCTGTAACTGTCTGTGAGCCTGTAGTCCTGTGTCGTGCAGCCGTCTGCTAATGTTACTGGCACTAACAGGTTGACTCAAGGTGGGCATTACTGCTCAGGAATTTCCACAATTGTTGCTGTTGGGTCAGTCAGGTATAGCGACAAGGCCTGGCTTTGCTTATGCCACGTGTGTGGCCAAGTGTGAAATTTTAATCATTCGTATGTCTCATGATGCCAAACCTACCCTCCAAGTTTCATTCCTGTCGGTTCATTCCTTCTGGGTGCAACTGTTTTTGGTTGATGAGTGTAAATACACATTCTGCTGTGAGAATTATGATTACTGTAATTGCAGTATGTTAAATAAATGCTAAAAGATAACCAATAAGTATAATTACAGCCAATTACAGAAAAAATAAATAGAAATCTTTGGTTCATTCATATTAGAACTACTGAACAGCTGTAGTCTTTATCTCTTTGTCTTCACATCCATCTTTCTTTGATGACACATGAATCCAAAGACTTAAATATCAGATCTTTTTATCCTTTTCAAATGTCTGCTCTTTTCCATTGTCTGATCGAGAACATTCCCTTTTTCCGATTGACCTAGCAGCACTGTCCTCCTTTTCCTTTGTTTTCTGTCTTTCTCTCCATTTTTCATCGCACAAATACAATGACAGCAGGGGCCGAGGGGGTCAGGACGACTGTTACAGATACTGCGCTGCCATTCAGCTCTGCTCCCTGTGGAGTTCAGAGAGAGGGAGGCAGAGAAAGAGCGAGAAAGAGAGAGAGTGAGAGAGAGAGAGAGAAAGAGAGAGAGAGAGAGAGAGAGAGAGAGAGAGAGAGAGAGAGAGAGAGAGAGAGAGAGAGAGAGAGAGAGAGAGAAAGAACAAGAAAAGGCAGAAGACCTCTCTCTGCCTGCGGGGCACATGCCCTGGAGTTTATATGAACACAACAAGTGCAACTATTGAGGGTAATGAAATATTAATTAAAACAAATGACAACAAGCCACACGACAGCAGAGAGAGAAAGAGAGAGAGAGAGAGAGAGAGAGAGAGAGAGAGAGAGAGAGAGAGAGAGAAACAAAGAAAATGAGAGAAAAACGAAATCATGCTGATGACTGTTCATGGGAAACGTGTGCAATTTTTTTCTTCACCAGAAATGTAGTTGATGCACCAAGTTATGTGTGGTGCCTTTAATTGTTGTTTCTGGAGTTGTGTAGCTAATGCAGCTAACTATAAGTAATGAAAGCTTATAGTCCACCAATTAGCATTGCACAACCACATAACTACTCGACTCAAACTTGTTTTGGTGGTTTCTAACATCCCAGCTATCAGGAAACATTCCCAGCTCAACTTTGGTTAATGTTACCTACACGCCTACAGCCTCTTAATGTTACCTACAGCCTCTTATAACCAGATTAGAATCATTTCTAGTTGTCTGTATGGAATTTATATGGAAATCCAACTGCTTGCATTTTTGGTAACTTTAGTGGCAGGTTAGCATGCTAGCTAACCTAGCTAGCTATCGAGTGAACTAACTCCCAAGGGATATTACTTTCTTCCCTACTTAATTTTTCTACAGATGTATATGCTGCTTCATTCAGCTCATGTGATTTCCCATCAAAACTGACATTAAGTGCAAGGTTAATGTTCGGTCTTAGCCTTCATTCACAATTTAAAATGGTTTATTTTAAGACACTTCCATCAGAAAGGTGGTACTTTTCAGATAGCAACATACACTAATCATCAAAAGAATAGCTACATTAATAGTTAAACCTAGAAGGAATCAACCAACAGGAATGAAACTTGGTGGCTTGACACTGGGAGACATGCTAATGATTCAAGTTTCAGGCTCAGCCGCACGTGTTATGTAAGCAAGGATGGGCCTTATTGCTGTACCTGACTGTTCCTACAGCCAGGATTGCAGATGTTCAGTGAGCAGACAGCTGCACGACACACGACTACATGCATGCAGACCGTTATGACGACTGCTATTAGCGGCATTTCAACGTTGGCAAAGACTGCAATGGTGTCATGGCAGACAGTCATGGAGTGACACAGCATGGCAGTGGGTCATCTTCAGTGACGAGTCCCACTTTAGTCTTGGTGGAGATGAACAATTTGGGCAGGCACTGTGGTCCGTTCCCAAATTGAACAGTTTGTTGTTTGAACAGTTTGTGATCACATCAGAACCCCCAGGCACCTGAGCATCAGCGCCACCGTGGGTCTCCTGCCCTGTTTCATCGCCCGGCATGACCATAACCTTTACACTGACCAGCGTCTGGCTCTGATCATGAACTCTATCTATGGGTCGGCTCCATCTTGCAGTTACACCCTCCTGGACTAATCGGACTGGATCTAATCAGACTGGATCTAATAGATATTCTTCTCCTGTAAGTTCTGTCTTTCTCGTCTCATCCGGGTTTGACCTGAGGAGGTTGGGTTCCGCCCTTGAGCCTGGTCCCTCTCGAGGTTTCTTCCTTACTCACGGGAGTTTTTCCTCGCCACTGTTGCCTCTGGCTTGCTCAAGGGGGGCTTGGACCTGTTTTTTCCCCACCCCCCCCAGCCTCAAATATCTGTACATTAACTTTGTGTTTTTCTTTCCTTTTTTTTTATATAACAAACTGATTTTCTGTGAAGCTGCTTTGAGACAACGTTGGTTGTAAAAAGCGCTATACAAATAAACATAGAATGAATGAATGAATGAATGAATGAATGTCCAGAAGGCCTGGTGTCTCTCCACCTCCACCCATGCTACAAAATCTGCAGAATCTGTGTGAGAATATTTAAGATGCATGGGATGGATTATCACAGGACACCATTAAGAACCTCTTCAATGCCTAGACGTCTGGCATGCTGCGTTAGCAAAAATGGCGGCCCAACCCCACACTGAGAGACACTACTTCTGTGAGTGTAGCTCAATAAATATTACCCATATAAATGTATCATCATTTGTTTTTCTTGGTAACTGGTTCCTTCTGGTGATGATGAGTGTACGTACACATATCATAAACCACATGTCTGTTCCTTTAAGAACGATTCTGGCAGATGTCTCAGTAGTGTAAATGAGTCTGCAGTCACACCTCTGACTCACTCTCACACAGGATCAAGCTATCTGTGAAGGGCTGCACTCCGAGGCTCTCACATGCTGAGACTGTGGCACACCGAGTGTAACACACATGGACACACTGAGGCTTTCATGCACTCTAGTCTGCCACACAGAAACACACTGGATGCATAAATAAATAAGGAGGTGTGGAATGGGCAGCAAGCAAAATAAAAAACGGCCACAGATGAACTAGATGTGTCTTGGGCAGCAAACACTGTATTTACCTACTGGTGCTTGTTTTCCTCTTCAAAGGAACAAGCTACACAGTTGTAGGGAAAAAGGCTGTTATTAGTAAATGAGCACTGCGGTCTATGATGTTATGTAATGTTCTGTAGCACACAATTGCATCCCTCAGCATTAACAGTTTCACAGAAAGAAGAATTCCATATGCTGTTTGTGTTTTCTGTTTTCTTTCAGTGGTCTCTACAGTACATCATAGCACACATTATGCAGACATGCTATACATACCAAATATTGGGAAACGGCAGTAAAGAAATTCTCGTTGGTAGCAGAGCCAGTGATGCTAACACTGATCCTAATACTCACTTATGTTTTGGGTGCACTGGTGCAACCACTTCTCTCCTGATACCAATTCTGAAGTCTGAATTTAGGCTATTGGCAAAAGGACTGATTGCATTTGCGCCCGCTAAAGCCCATAGTGTCAAGGAAGTAGTTACATTTGCAGGTGTATGGAAGCTTGCAGTCGTACGGGTCTACCAGCAGTGGCTAAAATCCCAGTCTACAGGAATTTCTCCTCAGAATTGTGCCAGGGAAGGCATCCACCAAATCTGGTCCAACTGTACCATTCTTTAATGCTAGACTGGCTGAACATTGATGTGGGCTATGTCCAGAAACCCGTCCAGTCCATGCCAAATTGAATCAGCTTTTACTCATCCTCATGGAGGTATTACACACTATTAGGTAAGTTTCAGTCACAGAACAAAATGACTTGCACAAGCTCAACCTGCTCAAGTCTCAGGTACACATGACCCTTCATACTAAAGAATACTCCTCCCAGAAGACTGTGCTGGAGGTTGAACTTGTCATTAAGGGTTCCCTTTCAGAACCCTTTCAACAGAGCCTGCACTTCATAGGCTGTTTGCCCATCCATTAAGTGAAACAGCCACATACGCACACACACACACACACACTAGGGGGCAGTAAGCACACTTGCCCGGAGTGATGGGCGCAATTATGGGAGTGATGGGCGTCCCCGTACTACTGAAGCAGAAGATCTGTACAAAAGATCTAAGCCCTAACTGCTCCCTGGGCACCGTGGATGGGCTGCCCATCACTCCGGGCAAGTGTGCTTACTGCCCCCTAGTGTGTGTGTGCGTATGTGGCTGTTTCACTTCATGGATGGGTTAAATGTGATAGACAAATTCCTCTGTGTAAAGGCACACCAGGCTGGTTCTAACTCCAGAATAAATGAATGTGCCAGGAAGGTTGAGCTCACTCACCCAAATCCTCTGACTCGAAAAGATGGGACTCGCCAACTCCGATTTTACGGCACCAGTACAGGAAGTTGGCTGTGTTGTCACGGGCAAAAAAGGAACCAGGGGCGGCATCTGCTCTCCAGCGAATCACACGCCGGACGAAGGTCTGCAGAATATACAGTAACCAGTAAGAAAGTGGTCCCACCTCTACATCTACCATAAAACCCCCTATGGCCTTTAAACTCTACCTTCAGTAAACATATCTGAGGAGTCCTTGTGTATTGTGCATGGCCAGGTACTGTGTGATGCGTTATCTCTAAATTCAGCGTTATCACTCATCTGATATTTCTGTCACGCTTTATCTAAAGGCTATTTGCATTTTGGCCATGCACAACTATGTAATAACATATTTATACAGCAGTAATAATTAAGAGTTTATAACATGATTTGCAAGACGATGTCAGACGCTTTACAAAGCAATGCTCTTTAACACTAATCTGCTTTTTAAATGTAGTTGGAAGCGTACGTTGTGAGGTCTTCATGTAGGCATCCTTCAAATAAAGGATTGTTTTTCTTAGCACTTAGTAAACAAACAAAGCCGGGGAAATAAGGCAATGGCGGAGAGGCACACAGCGAATGGCACACAGATGGCTCGTGAGATGGAGGATAGATCCTGCCAGGGACTTTTTATTCTCTCTATTCTTTAGCGCACTGTTTCAGACATGGCCTGCTTCCAGAACCATTAAATAACACACCTCGAGGAACAACTCCACAATGTGGGGGCGAGAGAAAAGCCAGCTCTGTGCTTCAAAACCCTATTTATATATTCTCACACCTCCGACAGCGCCAGCAAAACTAAACCACCCATGTGGCATATGGGGAGGCAGATTTATAGCAAGGTAATACCTGGGGAGGAATTTCGATTCAGGCTTCCAGGTTTATTTGACATACTACAAAGCAGTTCTGTTGCACACAGGATGATGATATGGGATTCTGGGGCTGTGTTTCAATGCGTTTGCTTAGATGGCTCAGTGTATATGGTGAATTAGACTATTACCAGTGTCATGGTACACTACCGTATCATTCCCAATGGTGGGTGTTGTCATTTCAAAACTGGGGTTGACTACCACATGGCAGAAGCCATGAATGGCACTACAGAAATTTCAGCCTTTTAGGAGAACTAGGTCTGAAATGTGGTTGTAGTGCAGAGGGAACCTTGATTGGGTTCAGAGATGGTCGTCCAGTTTGCAGAACAGGGGGCAACACTAAATGCTCCAATGGAAGTCTTCTTTGTGAACACCACCAACTGCTTTACAGCAAATGTGTCCTGATGATTTGTGCCACCTTGTCGGGATGTCTAACTATAGCACATATATTTTTAGCTTATAAACAAAACTCAGCATCATAACCAACAAGCTGACGCTAGCTTCTTATTCGCCAGCTTTTTGTTTGAATCGTCTTGTTCCACCTTAATTGGTGAAGCAGTCACGGTATATTATTATTACAGTATGATGCCTCGGGAGACTGCTGCATTGTATCTGCTACTCTAATCAAGGTGAAATGGGAAAATTCCAAAAAGAAGCTGGTGAATAGGAAGCAGACTTAAGTTCTAAAGTATTAAAACTACAGATATAATAGTTTAACAGCCTAAATGTCGTTATCAGGAAGGTTACAAACATTAGAATAATAATTAGAATATTATGATAGCCGGAGTCAGGTTATTGCTGTGAAGTACTGAATTTAAAACACCATGTTTTGAACCTGTCATGGTCACATCTTTAATGTAAACACATGTTTTATATGTTTTTTGCATGTTTATGTTATACGGTATGGGGTGTTATAGTGTTTAGGCAAACGGAATGTACTGCTAATTTTATTGATGGTTTTTAATGTAACTTACTAATTAAATTATTTCAGTTTATTTTTCAGTTTTTTTTGCACTTTTAAAACAATACTGCTGCAAAACCTGAATATTGTGGTCACTGTGATCGTGTTATTAGATTACCATTTTGTCTCTGGCGTGATTTGAGAAGATTTATGATATGTTTGGGTTTGTTTTATTGTTTAACTGTTGGGACCTCTTATCTTTTTTCATCCACCCCTTTAACCACATATTCATCCATTCACTTATGTACCCATATGTCCATTTATCCATCCATCTGTCCACCATCCGTCCATTATCCATCCATCCATTTATCCATCCATCCATCAATTCATCTATCCTTCCATATGTCCATCCATCCATCTGTTACAATATACTTGTGTCAATCCATCCATCTGTCCACCATCCGTCCATTATCCATCCATCCATCCATCCATCCATCCATCCATCCATCCATCCATCCATCCATCCTTCCATCCATCAATTCATCTATCCTTCCATCCATCAATTCATCTATCCTTCCATATGTCCATCCATTTATCCATCCATCCATCTGTTACAATATACTTGTGTCTGTTTAAAATTTTGGCTTCTGATCATCTTTCTGATTTCTTCTTTATCCATCTGTCTGTTTTTCCATTCAGCCATACATCTCGTATATCCTGTCTTGCCGTGTCCTCGTCTTTTTCTGTTTCTATCTGGATTTGTCTTTGTTTACCTTTATTAAAATTATATATTGTATTTGTTTACCTAGTGTTGTCCCATGTGTTTTTGTTTTCCTGCCCTGTCCTGCCTCCTTGCCTTCTTGTCCACCTCCGTGTAGTCTGTAGCACCATCCTCTCGTTTGTTCCAGGTGGTGTTTTCTTGTTAGTTTCATATGTATGTATTGGTGTTCCGCTTTCTCAGTCTTTGTTCCATGACAATGTTATTCCAGGCGTGTTTCTGTTTCTTTATGTCCTTTCATCTTCTGTTTTCTGCTTAAATATTTTGTTCTGTGGTTTTCTTTATTTGTTTAATTGCCTTTGTGGATCCTTTTTTGCACTGGCATTTTGCCTCCCACTCAGTGCTGCACATTCATCCAACCAACCAACCAACCAACCACCATCCCTCCATCCATCCATCCATCCGTCCATCCATCCGTCCATCCATCCATCCATCCATCCATCCATCCATCCATCCGTCCATCCATCCATCCAACCAACCAACCAACCAACTATCCAACCATCTAACCTCCATTCATGTCCCAATTAATCCACCTGTGTAACTTTTCATTTATCCAACCATGCAAAACAAAAGTTTGGCTTTTCATGTAACAGGTGTAAAAGGTGCATTATGCTGCTCCTTCAATGGCATACATCCTTAAAGACAAAGGTTTATAGAGGTTCTTGGCTTAAAGGTATGGTTACATAATAGAAAGCTTGACGTTTTGATTCATATTCATATTATATTGAGGTTCTTCAAAAAAAAAAAAAGATTCTTCACATTTACACAGTTTATTTGTCAGTTCTGTCAACTGAATGTATCTTCAGAGAACCAAAGTGGCTCCTCTATGGCATCATTCCAAAAAATTCTTTAAGAGCAGAAGCTTTATTTTGAACATACAATAAAGGTTTTAAGCACCTTGCCACTGCTTGCCAGAATCAGCCTCTCCTGTAGCTCCTCAGCCAGCTGGCAGAGCACTGCTCCATTCTCCAGTTCATTCATGAAGCTCTCCGCTGTTACACTCGTCCCTGAAGCAACAAAGGCAGAGGAAGAGAGAGGAGGTCAGAGAGAAGTCATGGGGCCTTTGGGCAGATATTGACAGACAACAAAAAGTCTCCCACTCAATCATCAAAACCACTTGATACTATTGGGTCGCTGGGGGCTGGAGCCTTACTCTTGAAAGGCTGGAGGCAGGATATACCCTGGACAGGTCACCAGTCCATCACAGGGCAGACACACAGACATACACGTTCGTACACTGTATATCTTTGTACAGTGGGAGTAAACTGGAGCACCAGAGGAAATCCATGGGGAGAACATGCAAACTCCAAACCGAAAGGAGCCTGAACACCCCAGCTGGGAACTGAACCCAGGTCCTTCTTGCTGTGAGGTGACAGTGTACCCAAAGCAAGCCCATACAGTAAATAATAAGGCATTGTGGCACAGGGCAGAGGCCATTGCACTGAGTTTGACGAATGCTGAAAAAAACAAATAGTAGTTTGAATAGGCAAACTAGGTATACGTAACCCAGGCCTACATTCATAAAAAATAAAGAGTGACGTTGTTGTAGAGTCACTTCTGCTTCCAGCAGCTTTCCTGGGATGGTTCTTTAAAGCTCTGCCTTTGCAGATGAGTTGTATAAAGTTTAAAGAACCTCCATCTCATTTAAAGGTTCTAGAAGCGTCTTCCTAGAACCGTATGTCCAAGCAAAGCACTTTCAATAGGAGTGTGTACACTTCTACATAAGAGTTAAAGCTGTTTACTCAGTGTGCGCTTTTGTGAAAACCTTCACAATGGTTGTTTTTCTTCACTATAAATCCTTCCTTCGTCTACTCCTCCTCTCCCACTTCTTTCTTTTCCAAGCCCAGCATTCGTCCTGTGCCTCGGGCAACTCGCAGGTGCTCAGAAACATCCTCTAAGCACACTAACTGCCAGCATCACCCACCCCCCCCTCCGAGTTCACATGGGCTTGCAGACGCATTCCAGTGCCTGGGTGTTAAATGCACACACATTGTAACTAGGTGGCAGCGACGAGAGGGAAGAGTGAGGAGGTGGAAGAGGCGCTCAGGAGACATGGGAGGAGGGAAACCACAACAAAACCAGGCCTGAACAGAGACGCCAATGTACAGGCTGACGGCGAGATGATCATTAGCTGCCTCCCCTCACAGATGAAGCTAATGAAGCTAAGTGCTCTCCTGCGGTCTGCTCTTCCTACATGGCCATACCAGCGCCATGAGATCATTCAGTAACAGGAAGAGCATGTTGGGAAGGGAGATGCAGAGGTGTGTGTGAATGAGATTAGGGCTGTTTGTTTGCATTTTAGAAGCTGCGTAGATCCCTCTGGGAATTTGAATAATCCAATATGGAAATATTTATATATATATTTTGAGATGCCAGTTTAATAGGTCCACACAAAGTGCCACACTCTATTGGTGCATACGTTGTCAGGAGCATTTTTTCCCCATTCTTTAATGGACCATAGGACCACTGCTCTCAGCACAGCGGTAACACCTATATACAGTAGTAATGGCACAGGAGTGGTGTGTAGTCCACTGTCTTAGCTGTACCAGGCACAGTAGTGTTCAGAGCTGGGCAGAGTTCAGTGAAAACTAAATTCCCTTACCTAAATGTTACATGGCTATTTCATGGTTCATGAAACCTGGTTCAAATCAGGGATTCGGAAATTCAGATTCAGTTCAGATGGTTCAGTTCAATTAGCCTTCAAATAAGCTCAGTAACTGATACATCCCTCTGATTTATCAGTCTGCTCAGGCTTTAGTGTTCGGTGTTTGTAAAGAAGAGGTTTGTTGAGTTATTCTTTAGTATCTAATGAAAATATTCGCTCTTTGCTAGCTTTAAAAAAAAATTAGCATGATTAGTGCGGCTTCTGTTTTACTGATTGTTAGTAATGTAAACTAAAAGGATCTTTCGAAAAAAGAAACTGTATTCTGAACACTTTTTACAATGTGTTGGGTATCAAACCAAGCTAATTTCAGTTTCGGGTACCGACCAAGTTACATCAAGCAAGCATCGAAGAAGTTTAACACTCTTTGGACAACAAAACCACTGCCTAGTTCATCAACATCTTCTGGTAATTATTGGTTTGCTGGATGAAGCTGTTGTTGGGGAAAATGGTGCTTTTATTCTGTATGGATTGTTGTCAACATTTCAGGCCATGCTGAACCAACGAACCAATTACAATAATGCTATGTAATTTTCTAATCATGTTCAAAACATTAGTTTAAAACTGATGGCCCCAATGGTACCAATGGTGAAGTGTGAAGCCACTGGTACTATTTACAGGGAAATGTTACAGTATGCAAACACTGTGATAGGACTGACCACAACATCACAGACCATGGCAGACAATGAACAAGGCAGCTCTGGCGTAATGTTGACAACACTTCTAACTTCAGTAGTATAAGGTTTCACCTTGGTGGGGTGGGGTCTGTAGAGGTGGTTTTGAAAGGATAGAGAGGTAGAGACGGGGGTATTTTGTGTAGTGTGTAAAAGGTATTACATATAAACTATGATTGTTGATGTTGAGAAGTTTGGATATCGGTTGTATTTTAGTTTCACGAATGAAATGTTATGGTATTACTAACAAAGTCAAGTATGGAAAAGTACCACTGGGTACCGGTACTGGTACAGATATAGGGTTAGTTGTGAACAGAACAGAGCCCTATACAATTTTATATTGGTGCAGCGTTGGTGTTTTTTTTTATACATCACTGCTGGGTACATTTAATGGGAATTTTATGTATGGCCCTATATGTACAGTATATACAGCTCTGGAAAAATTTAAGAGATCACCTGAAATGATCAGTTTCTCTAGTTTTACAGTGTCTGGGTTTGTGTTTGACCCAAATGAGCAGTTCTGTTTGATTCTCTACACTACTGGAGCCATGTCTCCCAAACTCCAGATCAGATATTGTATTAGATCTGTTTATTTAGAAAATCACTAATGACCTCCAGAAGCCTGTTTTTAGAACCATGCTTGCTGTGCGTTTCACCCCAGCCACCGCTCACCGTCTCTCTGTAGGTCACTTGAGGTCATCAGGTTGAGGGACATTGGAATGAGGTGGCGCTCATCACGGTCAGTAGAGAGTGGGTTTGGCCCTCTGCCAGTCTGTAGCTGTGTTGTCCTGTGTGTTTGCTGCTTGACCTTGTTCTTATGAACCAGACGCTCACTGTATCTGCCAGTAAAGCTAGAACCCAACCTTCTGTTCCTCACTGAGAACCTCCTGTACATGTGGAGATGCTGATCTAAGAAGAAACTGGAGTGGTCTCTGATTTGTTTCCAGAGCTGTATATCATAAATGGTTGTGTAATTGCCAAAATAGTATATTGTCATATATCAGATGTCCATGTGGGTAAGACATATCCAGCCAACAGTGATCCTATGAAACTGACCACCTAATCCAGGGGCTAATAGAAGACTAACACAAACTGTGGACAAAAAGAAGCTGCTTTTCTGTACAAGGTAGATATGTTTTATAAAGCAGCCATTAAGTGTAGGCCTGGTAGCTCACGCTAGATTTCTCCACAGCTATATTACTACGGTATTGGTATCTTCTCTTAAATAATGCTTCTGTCACCTTCTAGCTTCCATAACCTCTCCTATCATCCACCTCCTGTCAAAGCATCCAGACCAGCACAGGCACTGACTTGTCCTGGTTTATTTGTGGAAGTAAATTTGATCTATAGAATGCCAACAGATGTCTTTTCATTGATCTTACTCTTAACAGAATTTAGCGAATTCCTATTATCAGATCTGTCTGTAAACACGTATTATTCCCCATTATCTGATACAGGTCAAGGAGAAGTCCAGTTTATGGTCTATGTACCTTTGAATATGTTTTATATAGTTATATCACCTCTTAAAACCTAAAGTACTGTATGCGGGGCCCACACTTATGTTTGCTCTCTTAATTCCATAACCTGTACATTAGTTTAAAAACTGTTGTATGCATGAACGTATTAACAGTAGCACATAGCCAGGGATTTAAACTTCCACTTCAGTCTTAAAACGAAAGGCTGTGTTAAAATGGAAGAAGTAAGGAAAAATTTTTCTATTTTTTATTATTATTATTATTATTATTATTATTATTATTATTGAATGGTAGTGGTGGCAGTGTGGTAATAGTAATGTAATGTAATAGCAAAATAATGACAGTAATTCTAATAATAATAATTATAATCATACCCCATTATTTCCCATGCAGTTATCCTAAGGGGATTTTGTTACCAGCCCAGGCCTAAGTCAGCTACAATAACCCTAATGTCCATCATCTCTGTGAACATCTGGCCTGTATACACATGTTCATGTTTCTGCACATATTTCAACATGCTGCCTCACTGAGTGTGACCAGCAGCAGCCCTTTGACTTTTTACAACACATTTGCAAGCAAAAGTAAGTCTGTAAGTCCTAAACTCCACATTTGTATTCCCGGTAGAATCTACTACAACAGTGCACGACTGACCATCCACACTCACTGTCCTCCCCACTTTCTTACCCAGGATCGTGTTGAGCCAGAGGGCAAGGTCTTCTTTCATGGGCAGCAGGCTGGCTTCATGCCTGCAGGCCAACCACTCGCTGTACTGCTGCAGACTGGAGAGGTCAGGCACTGGCTCTCGCCGCGGACTCAAAAGCCCGTTCATTCTGCCCCGGTGTGCGGGCGGCTGGAACTGAACACACAGAAGTCAAGAGTTTAATAAACACGTGCACATATTAATGCTGAGCACAGTGACATGATCAATGACTGGACCAAAGAAAAAGAATACACCCGTAATAAGCTAGTATTTATTCGCTCACATTAGGAATATTTTTTTCAAATAGTGATTTTACATCTACGGCATTTAGCAGACACTCTTATCCAGAGCGACTTACAAGGTTAATCATATTACAGGTAGGCCAGTGTAGCGTTAGGGGTCTTGCCCAAGGACTCTTATTGGTTGTAGCACAGCATAGTCACCCAGAACAGGAATCGAACCCCAGTCTCCCACATGGGACGGTAGCATCCTAGTGAGTAGTGGTGTTATCCGTTGTGCCACACCAACCACATTTTATTATTGTACATAGAAGACTAAACTTTCCTGAATAATTTGGTTTAAAAAAACTTACAGTTTTACACAATGTAATTGATCAGATGAAAGACCATTCCCACCAAAATACCTTTATGTTTTACACTGTATTATTCTATATGGACACATTATTTAAAGAAATGTAATGAGATATGAATGACTGACGAGCCGCTACTTCAACATACTAATTTAGTATTCTGTAAACAGAAGTCATTGTTTTCAAATTTAATTTGATGTTAAAGACATTATTTTGAGATACTAAGTTACCTTTTCTAGGAACATGTGACATTTTGCTTCAGATATTCAGATTTTAAAAACAGTCCTATTATGTGCTATTAGGTGTCTATTTGCATAAAATTACATGCTTCAATTTTCCCAAAATACTGTATTTTTGTGATCAGGATGGGAAGTTCTGTTCTGTGCTGTGCACTGGACCCAGTGCAGGTAGCTGGGGAGAGAAGAATGTTGACCAAGCTGGCATCCATAATGGAGAACACCTTTCACCCACTACAAGAGACCGTTGGTGCACTGGCCAGCACCTTCAGTGGCAGGCTGCAGTGTGTTAAGGAGAGATACTGTAGCTCTCTCTTCCCTACTGCTGTTAGGCCGTACACCCCACACATCCCAGAGCATAGCATCAGATCCTCACTACTGTAGAACACTATATCCATCTATATATTCAATGTGACTTAATTATTGTGCAATTTTTGCTGCTGCACATCAACACCTGTATATCACCTGTATACATCCTGTACTGACCGCCAACATCACCTAACCATCATTATGTCTATTCCCCTCAGTATTTAGGTGACTGCCAAGATTATCAGCATTTGTGTAGCTGGTAAAGGTAACAATGTCTTTGCAATATCTGTGCAATATCTTCCATAACCTGTGCCATATATCGTTGCTGTCCAAAGAAAAACATGTATCTCCATTTTTGGTGATTTTTACTTTTATGTCTCATTTGGTCACATGAGCTGCTGTCTACACTATGTGAAATTTTCATAAACAATGGACCAACAGAAATGTCCCAAAGCTGCTTGGAAAGATGTCTGGTTCCATTGACTTCCATTCAAATTAAATTAGGTTTTTGTCCTCTCCTGTAAAGTTGCGATTTTGGAGACCCCTGTTTTTCTTTGGACAGCGACG
Organism: Prochilodus magdalenae; assembly: GCA_024036415.1. Lineage (NCBI taxonomy): Eukaryota > Metazoa > Chordata > Actinopteri > Characiformes > Prochilodontidae > Prochilodus > Prochilodus magdalenae. The sequence goes on along the minus strand of JAMWET010000628.1, from coordinate 49,490 downwards.
ATATATATCTGTGCAATTACACATGTACATTTGTATAGTTTCCTATTGTATTTCTTACCTAACAGTAGAAACTTCGTATTCTGTATAACCTGCACTTTTGTCTCCCTCTTGTTCAGTTTTGTTCTGCTATTCTGCTCTAATGATGCAAATGTCCCCCATGTGGGAAAATAAAAGGCTATCTTATCTATTGTTGTTCATCTGCATTCAAACTCTGATACAGTGTGTTGCAGATGTAAGAGTTAGATTGTCTTCTGATGATGAGCCCAGTGTTGTCTGTTCTGACTGGTCAATCGCTAGACTGGCATCCTGCTACAAGTTCTGCCCCCATGCTGCTGTGGAGTCCGTTCTGCTATACCAATTTGAGCCGGATGTAATGGGCTATTTCTTTAATAGCCACCTCAACCTGATTTGTTGAGCATGAGCTCCTCAGGGAGGAGCGAGAGCAAGTTTTAGACACTGGCCAAGGTTTGTGATCTGATCAGATATTTTAAATGTAATGAGTATACAGAAAGCCTTTTGTTCACTGTTTGTTATGCCAAGTACTTTGACAGGTTCATCCTAAAACCAGAGTATATTTATTTAAGGAACCAAACTTGGAGCATGCACAGTGCAGGTATGCAAAAAAAAGAAGAAGTGCTGATGTAAAGTGCTGACACACACAGTGTTAGGACCGAATGAAATTCGTTCTTGGCAGGGTTAGGGAAGTATGCCGCTCATATGTCTATCTCGCTCTATGCGCTGCTGTCAAATCAAACCATGGTTGGGTTTATACCAGCTCTAATGACGCAGCACTACTCCAGTGACTGCACTTGCAGAACTATGGGCTGGGTAAACAAGAGAAGTAGGAGTGAACAGTGTGATGTACAATACCTTTACTGTTCTTAAAGATTGTGCTGCTGTGGAGGTAGAGGCTTTGTACCGTAACATCATGGAGTTTTAAATAAAAGATGATAAACTTTTTTTCATAGACATTCTGATGACCGATCATTCTACAATCTATACGGTCAGTGCTGTAAACTAGGCTGAATTAAATTGCCTGTTTTGTAATTATTTTTTGTAGTGGGGTCAGAAGCACCAAGAGATTTATAGTTGTGGGCAGAAGTTTGGCCAGTCCTGGTGTAAAGAAGTTAATGCCATTGCATGGAACAAACGTAAATATGACTAATGGTGCTAATTTAATGCACACTTGACTTTTTGTTTCATAATTATTTGCTAAAATTGATATATCAAAAAATATGAATAGGTTTTTGATCTTTTTCTAAGATCTAAACTTTACCATCTTTCTCTTCTCGACTTTGGATCTTCATGTCATGTCTGATATCTGATAAAAAAAAATTTAATAGTATTCAAAACAGGTAATGATGAGGGGGATTCTTCATTTGTTTTATTAGCTGAAGTATTGCAAAGCTGATGTTGATGTATGTTTTGGATCAACCTCTTCACAGCTTCACTTTTTCTGACTCGTGTGACTCATTTATATGATGAGATTATAGTTGAGTTACCTTCTGCATCACTAGGTCCTTGACAGGGATGTAGGGGTTTTGCTTTGCATACCCAGAGCAGTCTGTGTGCAACAAAAATACTTCTATTGAATTACAATAAATTATAAGGTCTTAGTCATTAGAGGAAATAACGCCTGTGATACAGATAAAATTCTGTACAAACCTTTGCACATGCCATATTTGGCTTATTTCAGTTTTTTGTAGTTTTGTCCTCAAACGTTTTATTTTTAAATGAGCCACAATACAGGGCAGCCAATCAGAACAAAGCTAACTTAAACATATCCATCTTAAATGCATTGTCCACTATATGTCCAATGTACAGTACAATAAAAATCAGATTGCAAATTCATAAATGCAATTCACAACTAGAAAAGTCAATTATGACTTTCTGCTCTGAGGTGGTATAGAATATGGGCCGGTTAATAAACACATATGTATTAATGTTTAGCCCAGGCAACTTCTACAGTCATCAAATTAAATTAATAATGATTGTTGTTTATTTGCACATAATTCAACTATTTATAATATTTTTGGTCTTTTTTCCCTTTTTGTCCTTTTCTTGAAATTTTATTGGCCAATTTTCCAAATTTAAAGCAAAGTAGGAATTCCCCTTTGTACAGAAACATACATGTCAAACCTTTGCACATGCCATATTTGGCCTATTTCAGTTTTTTGTAGTTTTGTCCTCAAACTTTTTATTTTTAAATGAGCCACAATACAGGGCAGCCAATCAGAACAAAGCTAACTTAAACATATCCAACTTAAATGCATTGTCCACAGTGGCCAACATGACCCAATGTACAGTACAATAAAAATCAGATTGCAAATTCATAAATGCAATTCAACTATGACTTTGTGCTCTAAGGAGGTATAGAATATGGGCCGCTTAATAAACACATACGTATTAATGTTTAGCCCAGGCAGCTTCTACAGTCATCAAATTAAATAATGATTGTTGTTTGTTTGCACATAATTGAGAAATTTTTGCAAGAATGAATCTCAACTGTTTATAATATTTTTGGTCATTTTTTCCCTTTTTGTCCTTTTCTTGAAATTTTATTGGCCAATTTTCCAAATTTAAAGCAAAGTAGGAATTCCACTTTGTACAGAAACATACAAGTGGCTTAACTACACTGAAAGCAGCTCAAAGCACAAACAAAAATCCCAAAAACCCACAAACATATACCTGCTTAGACGGCCTATTTTCTTAAGGGAGGATTTAATGGCTAGGGCTTATGCCAGTCCTTAACAACCGACGCCAGTTGTGCCCCATACTTTCCCCCAAACTCAGACAGCCATTCATCACAGGGGTCTTAATGCGTGTAGCAACATGCTTCCCGCTTCTCGTAACTGCGGTAACTCTCCTCGGTTAAGGGGAAGGAAAGCAGACACCTGCGGGGCAGATGTGCGCCATCTAAACAGGCTCAGAGAGGAACGGCGGCAAAATAGCAAGCCCCCATTTATTTTCTTAAAGCCCAGGGACCGGGAGCTGGGGTAAGAAGAGCAGACAGATGGAGGGATATAGGTGGGGGATTGCCATATGATGACAATCGCTTTGTGCACAGTAACAAGAACAGGTGACAAACTTGTAGCCTTAGAAGTGGTTGTGCACAGAGGACAAGTTAAACTTTCTGAGAGTGCCAACGCCTAAACAAATTCAGCCCGGGTTATTTTTTCCCCTATGTAGCAGAAAGATAGAGGTAACTTTACCACAACAGAGCTGAGTAAACAAAAGCAGCTACAAGCTGAAAAGACCACTAAAGAGTCACAAAGAAGGAAACAGAGATTCCTAAAGCAGTGGCTGGGCTTTGATGCTCACCGCAATTACACCTATCAGCATTTGTTATGTGTAAAGAGAGCATGAACAAAACTCTGCATGGACTTCATCTCCATGGATCAAAGTTCATTCTCATACAGGGCCCACTAGAACCAACAAACCCACATGCGTAAGCTTTAATGATCTGAGAACTGTGGCATAGATTTTATCTGAGACCACAGGAAGTCATCAGGGATGAGCCAAGTAAGTGTTCATTCTACTTCATTACACTAGTTCATTATCCTGCTTTCTACAGTCCCCTAAGATGTAGGTTTAACCATATCAGTGTGTGAGGTACAAACTCAGAAGTACTAGATAACTGTTTTATGTAACATGATGGCGAGTTCCAGGACTAGATTATACTACATCACATTGAAATACCCAACAGGTTCTAGCTACTAACTGGGTAAGTGTAAGGTACAAGTTCTAGCTATAGGGGACAAAGTATGAATATAAAATATGTCATATTTTTACAACTGAATTATTACTTGATGAACTATAAGCTCCCCAGACAAAACAATAATCACCTCTGTGATGTTCTGTGGGTCTTTTAATTCTGAAGAAATGGGTTCTTTGGTTGTAACTGATTGGCAGGGTGAATAATCAGTAGCGTTTACACATCTGGACTGGCTTACAAAATCCCCAGATCTGAATCCTCTTGAAAAAAAACATTGATGTGGCCTACATCCACAAATCTGTCCAGTCAATGCCAAGTCAAATCACACCTGTTATATGTTCTCACGGAGGCACTACATGCTGTTAGGTATATTTCAGCCACAGGTGACTCATTGTTTGTACGGTGAGCTTTAGTTTTAGTGGTAAACAGGAAAACTTGCCAAGTGCCAAAAAGTACAAGGTAGTCTTACCTGTCTACCTGAACCTGAGCAGTACAGGAAACAGGGATGAGTCAGATGTTGTTACAATCTACACTGCAATCTTAAATAAATAACGTTGGCAAGAATGGAAGCTCTGCTGTTGGATTTTTGGTGTTTGCTCTTTAGCCATCAGACTGTCTGGCATCCTTTTATCTCCTGTAGCTCTCAACAACCAGTAAACCCCCGTCCAAGGTTATATTTGTTTCCAGTCTAATGCTCAGTCACTCCTTTTCTCTTCATTGGTTCCTCCAACAAAACAACAACACAACACTGGTCTCCCTCAGTCTCTACTTAGCCTATACCATGATGTCCACCCTGGAAATACTGAGCGAGCTTCTTCTTAAAGCTATCTGAAGACCCATAATTGTTGGTGTATGGTGTGATGCCATAAAGCATTACGGTGTTCTCATGCGAGGTCTTGAACCCCCTCCTCCAAAGTATAGCAGGTGTGCCAGGCCCGGGATGATAATGACAGAGACGCCATTCTTCCTATTACGAGTCAGTGTACCATCAAAATGATTTTGAAGCTGTTATTTTAAGGATCATATTCATACATAGTTTAATATGGTATTAATTGGTCCTTAGCAACTCTAATCCTGCCTGAACACGTGCAGATTCATTGAAATATAGTGTGAGCATGTTTGTACCATCATATTTTCAAAAAAATAATGATCTATTTATTTTACTGCCTGTATCAGCTTAATAGCTGTGACCTGATATCATATATCGTATATATGATATATACTGATATATATATCATATATAGATTTCAGTGTAACTAGTCCTTGTGCTTAACTACATGTTACCCAACATGATTAGTACAGTTATCAGCAGCGTGTACCTCACACTGTACTGCCAGTTTGTAGAACCCAGTATCAAGTTTGGAAGTTCAGTGTAATGTAATTTAACAGGCTTGAAACTCACCAGCATGCTACACAGTGTTAAAGCTATCATCGGTAGTGTCTGTAGTGGTAAAGGAACATGATATACAGTATAGCCAGTGAAACTTCTCCTCCTGCCATGCTCTGTAAGTTGTTTTCTCTCGCTGATTTGGTTCCTACAGACTATCACATTCACAGCACAGAATCGTTTTCATTGCAGAAAACAGTCCCACTTTTTAAGGGCTAAAAGTATGAAACACTTGAGGACCTGAGGTAGCTCCAGGCTGGTCGATAGGGCATGGGAAGGGCATACAGCAGCGATACAGCACACAGGTGTTACATTCACACCATCACTGACACCTGACCCCGCTCACACAGGAGGACAGGCAGAGGCCTAGCCAGCACTCATAAAGCACCACTGTGTTCACCCACACAAACACCCTGTCAAATCACATATACTAACAATTAGCACCAAAAGCTTTTGGTATGGAATGAAAATTGGAATATATGTTAATCCACTTGCTTAGGGAAGGTGGAAATCAAAGGAAATGAGTTAATAACATGGAGAGAGAGAGAGAGAGAGAGAGAGTGAGAGAGAAAGATGAGACAGTCAAGATTCAAAAAACATCTAAAACACACACATGTTCTGACCATCCTTGCTTTCTACACTATCACTCTAAAAAGATTTAGCCATCAAATTGTGTAGCTGATCGATCACTGTGAAAATAAAGAAAGGCTAATGGTGTTCTCAGAATCTGAATGTGTTTGTGATTTTTTGGATCACGAGAAGTAAAAATCCAACCAAGCTTCCAAAAGTGAACCCCGATACTGAACCACAAAGATATTCGAAATCCATAGATTTTCTTGATGTTAAACTAATATTTCTATAGGGTAATTCAACATACAGGGGTTGGACAATAAAACTAAAACACCTGTCATTTTAGTGTGGGAGGTCTCATGGCTACATTGGACCAGCCTGGTGGCCAATCTTCATTAACTGCACATTGCACCAGTAAGAGCAGAGTGTGAAGGTTCAGTTAGCAGGTAAGAGCACAGTTCTGCTCAAAATACTGCAATGCACACAACATTATGGGTGACATACCAGAGTTCAAAAGAGGACAAACTGTTGGTGCACGTCTTGCTGGCGAATCTGTGACCAAGACAGCAAGTTTTTGTGATGTATCAAGAGCCACGGTATCCAGGGTAATGTCAGCATACCACCAAGAAGGACGAACCTCCACCAGCATCACGTAGTGACCTGGCCACTATCCTGCAAGAAGAATGGCTTAAAATCTCTCTGACCACTGTGCAGGACTTGTATATGTCATTCCCAAGACCAACTGACGCTGTATTGGCTGCAAAAGGAGGCCCTACACCATACTAATAAATGATTGTGGTCTAAAACCAGGTGTTTCAGTTTCATTGTCCAACCCCTGTATATCTTTGATATACTCTAAACTGCAGCAGATATTCAAAAAATATGGACTATAGCAAAACCTGCTAAACACCCCAACACCAACCCCGCTGTCCCCACTATGTATGTGAGTGCCATAGCAAAATGAAACCTGGCATTCTCTTGCTGAATAGCCAAATACTTCCCGAGAAAACACAGGAACCTGATGGCAGCATATGTCTGTTTAAAATCCCAATACACACCTCCGCGTCAGTGGTATGCTCATACATATGCAAGCCACCAATGCCATGGACACTAATGCACCTCCATTCCAGGACAGATGTTGGCTTTTGCATTTGCTGATCAAAGTCCAGATGATTCCTTTCATCTTTGGAATGGAAAATGACTCACTTGACCACAGCAAAGATTTCCACTGTCCTCTGTGGTGAGCTTGAGCCCAGAGAACTCGATGCATGACTGCGCAGAATTGAGGTATAGCTCTCACTTTGAGAATTTCTTGATTCAGCTGCAGACTGTGTAAAGCAACAATGGGTATCCAAAGAACCACTGAGCCCTTAAGGCTGTGTTTAACAGTAACACGGTGGGTTCTTATTCAGTGCCCCACAGACTGAGATTTCTCCAGATTCCCAGGATCTTTTCACATTACGGTGTAGAGCAGATGGTGAAAGACCCAAATTCTGTACAGCCTTGCAAGTTTGACAACTTTTTCACAGGGTTTGGCACAAAATGATGTGCCACAGTCCATCTTAACAACTAAACCTTTGGTGGACACTTACCTTATGACCAACCCTGATGTCTTCACCTGTCACCAGTTCACAATTTTTGAGAAATATTTCAAAATTGTGTCATTTAAATATTCTATAAAACTTTCTCTCTTATTTTGTCCCTGTCCCATTTTTTGTATTTGTTTATATTTATAAAATACAATCAAGTTGGTGATCCAAACTATTAAAACTATTATCCTTGCACTTTTGTCAGTAAAATAAAGGTTCAAAAGAATTACCAAGTACAGATTTATTTTATTTTAGAGCATTTTTTAAATCTTTTCACATTACGGTGTACAGCAGATGGTGAAAGACCCAAATTCTGTACAGCCTTGCATTGAGAAAAAGGCTTTTTGAACTGTTTGACAACTTTCTCACAGGCCCATCTTAACAACTAAACCTTTGGTGGACACTTTCTTTATGACCAACCCTGATGTCTTCACCTGTCGCCAGTTCACAATTTTTTAGAAATATTTCAAAATTGTGTAATTTGAATATTCTATAAAACTTTCACTCTTATTTTGTCCCTGTCCCATTTTTTGTATTTATTTATATTTATTAAACTTTTGTCAGTTCAATAAATGTTCGAAAGATTTACCATGTACAGATTTTTTATTTTAGAGCATTTTTTTAAAAAAAATGCATTTTTCCAAAAAATGGGCTTTGTATGCACAAAATACAGTCGATATGTGATTCACACCATACAGTTCCTAAAACACTGAGAGCCACACCCCCTTTGGGCATCTCTCGTGCAAGGTCTTTTTGAAAAAAGGGAAAGTTCAGCCCAGTTTTGCAGGCTACAATCTTGTTACCACTCATCTCTTGAACATAGGAGGGCTAACTTTCAGGCAAATGTTCAGCAACACTGAATTACCTTCCTCCTACTACCACACCAGGCAATAAATCGGCCTTAAGCTCTTAGGCATTTCCAAGAAAATAAATCAAAGGCTGTGATTGTTTTTCAGCTCTGACAGCTAAATGACTGTTCAGTCCTGCCAACAAAAAAGTCCTGGCACTAGTCAAAGCTTATGCACTAAAAGTCTTTAGGCTGTTGCCTGCTGACCCCGTCCATGAAACTCATAGGAAACTCAAACATGCCGTGTTTTTTCTCTGGGATGTTTGAATGAGGGCAAGAAGTGCTTTTATGATATGATCTGGTTGAAAATATATAATCCAAAACATAATACAGGTACCCCTAAGGCCTAATGCTTATACCAGGCCATGGTTTCTGGAGCGCGGTGCTGTGTGTATACTATAGATAAAGATCCTGTTCAGGTGGCAGGAAAACGCTACGGTTAAAAAACACCCAATATCAGATGAATGAACTTAATCCCTATCAGGTTACCTCAGATCAAAAGGGTTTCATTCTCACAGAGCTTTCTGCTTCGCTCACAGCTTCACTGAAACTTGAGAATGCATCTCAGAAAAAATGGCATTGCATTTAAAACAAACAAAAACAACCAGGTGAAATTGCAACACAGTGGGCTCACATGGCTTCTCAGGAGAACAGACGAGCCCAGTAAGAGAAAATGAATCTAAAACTGATCTTTACAACTGGGCTCTTATTTAATCTGTTGGTCCATTCACCATCAAACTTTTCACAGCTGGTATTTCTAAAATATAAAATAAAAATAAATATATAAAAAATATAATAAATAATAAAAATATAAAAAAGGTCAAAAATTTAGAGACAGGATCCCAATAGCAACAACATGCTAAATCACAATACAGACTTTCATCATGCTCCTTCTGTTATATACTCTTCAAATGGTGCCAAAAGTGATTATTTTCTCTGGAGTGAATCCAGAGAAGAAGCACTTCTGGCTGGATGACTAAAAATCATTACTCTGAGTGAAACGTGTGTACATAGAAATGATTCCCTGACTTAGTAAGGCTTAATGTATAATAGTTACACGGGAAACAGTGTAAAATGAGAGAGGTCATAGGTCATAGGGGAATGGAATGGTAAATTAGACCCACTGTTGGCGATTTACAGGCTTAAAGAACTTCCTATAGCAGCTAAAGTTTTTGCACTATACATTGAAGCCAAAGTTCTCAGAGTAGTAAGGTACATAGAGGAATCCCAGTACTCTCAAAACCACATATCTCACATGAAAACTTCATAGTACGTATCAAATATGAATAAAAATCACATTTCTTACGTAGAAATGTCTTAGTACCTATCCAATCAATTATAGAAGTACAGCAACAGTAATGTAAAATGAATATATATATAGCTGTCCATAATAATATATATGTGGCATTCATATGCATGTACCTGTATATGCCTATGAATTAATATTTTCAAAAAGTATAACCTCACAGGCAAATGAAAAACAGTATCATATAATTCAAATTTTAAAGTTAATGTGAAAATATTTCCCCTGCAGATTTGATGCACAGACATTGGTTCATTATTCATGAAATTATGAAACATAAATCTGCATACACCTTTTCTGCACAACCTCCAAACAACAAATGCTTTCATTCCATTGTTTTTCTGACTTCACACCTTCACATTTGAGCACAGCAGCTTCACACTGTGCCCATAATTCTTGGTGAATGATCCACAATGACCTTAAACAAATACAGTTCCATTACCCAGTTCTTTCAGTACTGGTTAGTAATGTTTCCCCCTCTCCTGTGAAGCTGCTTATGTGGAGATGAGGTTTAGTGGTGATATGATATCTGAAGGATTTACTGTATTATCGTTCATTCATTCTGCTGGTCATGCACTGAGTACGGAATCCCATGAGCATCGTAAAAGAAAAACAGCATAGAGGACGACATACCTCGAAGTTCTCCTCAGGATCCTCTCTCAGCTGTGTGAAGGTACAGCAGCGGCTCTGCTGGCAGGCTTTAACTATCCGACGCTCTGACACGCCGTCTGTGCGCACTCACATTTCACAGAGCTGTGCCGAGCTGCTCTGTCAGTGCGCAGCGGCTCGAGTGCTCATTCACTGCTGCCTCCACTTCCACTTTCTCTGAACTTGTGCTGAGGACGCTCTGAGGAGCACAGACATGTTTGACTCCACAGACTGGGTATTTGCATTGGATTTAAATAAGAGCATCCCTAAAGCTGCAGGCTCTAGTAAGTAAACAGAAGCAGAAGTAAAGTTTTCAACACATAATGATCCATAATGGTTCAAAATAGAAGATACAGGGTAAAAGACTGGGGATAAACAACTTCAGCACATGGTACTCACCTGACTCCAGTGGGCCATGTGCTATTAGAATACAGAGATAAAGCAGCTGGGAGAAAGCCAGTTAAGGGACCCGATTTAAATGTTGGTTATGATTGTTCAGTCTGATATGAGTGCAGTACGAATTTCCTGATATGTGTTTGTTTAAGGTTTGCATGGCATGCTGTGTTTAATTAAAGGATCCATTTGAATACTGAGTCAGATGGTCCCGTTCCAGTCAGTCTTTACCTTCCAATCAGGTTTATTTATAACTCAGACAATACCTACTGTGCTGTCCATGGCATAAACCACATCAGAGGGACACATGTAAGTCTAGGTGGGGACCAAATGACTGGAGGTTGATTGAAAACATGGTTATTTGGACACTAAGGCGAATGAGTGAGTGAGAGTAAGATAAGTGAGTGAGATGAGCCAGATCACGACTAGTTCTGACCAGCAGAGGGCAGTGTTGATCTCAGTTATCAGTCCTCAATCCAAACCTCAAAGGACTCTATCATGGAAAGCCAAATTCACCTCCTTAAAGCTATAGGAGTAAAAGGTGCATTACTAGAGTTTCAAAACGTACTCGCCCACTATACAGTCCGCATATGGAAACTGTGTGGCATTGTTCCTCTAAAGCCATGATACATACACTCATCAAATAGAGGCACCCAGGAGGAATCAACCGACAGGAATGACACTTGGTGGTTTATCGCTGCACCTGACGGGCATGGCTGCACGACACAGGACCACATGCCCTTAACACCAACTGTCCTTACCACCTCAACGTCGCCAAAGACTACAATGGTGTCGTGCCAGACTGTCATGGAGTGACTCAGAATGGCAGCGGGCCATCTTTAGTCCTGCTTTTGTGTTGGTGACCACCAGCGAATCAGTGTGTGGAGGCACCGTGGTCAGACCCAAAATGCTTTGGCTTGTTGTCACGTAACACACGTCCAGAAGGCCTGGTGTCACTCCACCTCCACCCCTACCGCACAGTCTGCAGGAACTGTGTGAGAATATTCAGGCTGAATGGGATGGATTATCACAGGACACCATTGGGAACCTCTACAACTAGCTCTACAATGTAGCGTTAGCCCAACACCATACTGAGAGACAGACTTCTGTATGTGTGGCTCAATAAATATTACCCGTATCAGTCCAAATTCACCATCCTGGTAACCTTTATCTTTATCTTCCTTCCTAGCATTTATGAGGCACTCTTTTAATGATGAGTGTATATTCGTCTATTCAGCAGTTCAGCTCCGCCCACTTGCACTAAAAATAATCATAACTATGATTTGATTTCACATAAAACCGCACAAATGATGTAGGAGGAGCTCAAGGGGAAAAACAAAACAAGTACAATGACTTTTGGTAAAGACAATGGTTCTGTATACTGTAGAACCATGATGGATTGTGTAATTAAATTGTTCTTTTCATGGTTAAAGTGTTCTTTAGATTGATGGATAATGTGTTTGACTTAGAACCGTTTGAAAAGTGGTTCTATGTAGCATCCATGGCACTTTTTTGGCGCCATGCATAATAATGTTCATCTACATTGTATCTCAAGAACCACTTAAGCACGAGTGTTCTAAGGAGAACCATGTCTTTACTAAAGAACCATTAAAGCATCTCCATCATACATCTAGAACCATTTAAGCAAAAGTGTTCTAAAGAGAACCTTTGTCTTTACTAAAGAACCATTAAAGCAACTCCATCATACATCTAGAACCATTTAAGCACAAGTGTTCTAAGGAGAACCATGTCTTTATTAAAGAACCATTAAAGCATCTCCATCATATATCTAGAACCATTTAAGCAAAAGTTTTCTAAGGAGAACCACCGTCTTTACTAAAGAACCATTAAAGCATCTCCATCATGCATCTAGAACCATTTAAGCACAAGTGTTCTAAGGAGAACCACCGTCTTTACTAAAGAACCATTAAAGCATCTCCATCATACATCTAGAACCATTTAAGCACAAGTGTTCTAAGGAGAACCACTGTCTTTACTAAAGTACCTTTAAAGAATCTCCACCATACATCTAGAACAATTTAAGCACAAATGTTCTAAGTATAACCACTGTCTTTACTAAAGAACCATTAAAGCATCTCCATCATACATCTAGAACCATTTAAGCACAGGTGTTCTAAGGAGAACCGTGTCTTTACTAAAGAACCTTCAAAGCATCTCCATCATATATCTAGAAACATTTAAACCAAAGTGTTCTAAGGAGAACCACCATCTTTACTAAAGGACCATTAAAGCATCTCCATCATATATCTAGAACCATTTAAGCAAAAGTGTTCTAAAAAGAACCACCATCTTTACTAAAGAACCATTAAAGCATCTCCATCATACATCTAGAACCATTTAAGCACAAGTGTTCTAAGGAGAACCCCCGTCTTTACTAAAGAACCCTTAAAGCATCTCCATCATATATCTAGAACCATTTAAGCACAAGTGTTCTAAAGATAACAGTTGTGTTTACTAAAGAACCCTTGAAGCATCTTGTTTAAGAGTGTATGATAGTATCTTAAGGGGTCTTAATTAAACCATGGCCCCCCGCCTGCCCCTCATCGTTGTGCCAGTATGTTTATCAGCATGAACAAGATCTTATCAGGCTGGACCTGTTGGACCCAGCATCCCCACATTCCTTTCAGGCATTAAGGATTTCCGTGCGTCACGCGCTCGCGCGCCCGCGCTGTCCAACAAAAGCCTTTTCCAGCTCATATCAGCTCTTAGTCTTCATTTGGGCGGTGGGCTTTATGTCTCCCGCGACATGGCAGGGCGACAGGGATCAGCGAGCGCGGACAGATGGCGGCGTCGCGCGTTTCCCGGACAACCAGAAATCCCTCGATCACCAGGCGCGTGCCGCGCAAGGGGCTCGGGGATCGGTCCCCAGAGCCAGAGGGACCAGGCAAGATCAGATGGGTCCCACACTAATTGGAGTTGTAGCGCTTATAATCCAGGAGCCTATTCAATTCTAACATTGAAAAAAAATGTTTATGAAATAAATAAATAAACAAATAAATAAATAAATAAAGTGTCTGAATGTTCGACTTTCATATTTCTCACAGTGCTGTGATGGTGATTGAGCTGTTCGCATGTCGTTGTTTAATCAACCCTCTGCGCTTTACGCACGGAGTTAATTTACGTCTAATACGCGCGCGCTCCATTCCTTAATTTACCCGAGACGGAGCAGAATTGAATTATAGCCTTTTTCTCGTTTCCACAGAGGAGAAGCAGAGGAGGAGGAGGAGTGTGTGTGTGTTGGGGGGGGTGGGGGTCTCCGGTCATAACTGTCAGCTCATTCACCTTCTGGCTCTGACTGGAAAATAATTACAGAGACTGGGAGCGCCTGTGGAAGCAGTAGCACAGTGGGATGCAGCACGTTCAGCAGGCGTGTAGGATGTGAGGCACTAAAGCAGATTGACTTCGTGCATTTCGGGCCATAATTCCTAATAGACCTGCCCGTCAAATGACCCTTTGTTTAAAAAACAAATTTTCGTATATTTACGTAATACGGGATACGTCACCTACGTCACACTCTGTGGTCTCATTTAGGAATGTGCCTGGACTATTTACAGTGACCTAAAATACCTATTATTATTATTATTAGTAGTAGTAGTAGTAGTATTAGTAGTAGTATTAGTATTATTGCAACATTCCTTCAATTATTTTTGCGTTTTTTTTTTCTTGAGGTCCACGTATAACATTTGTGTGGCTTCATGTACCAAACAGGACTCACTGTTTTCCAACCTCCCATCATCCCTTAGGAACAGGCGGATTTTGTTACTGTGTCTTTAAGACTGATCTAAGATCAGTGAGCTCTGGTCTGATTGGCTGTACTGTGTTTTGAGGCTCATTCAGAAAGGCGCTCAGAGCTGAAACACTCTTTAGAACTTCAGTGTATGAATGGGCGGGGCTAAACTGCTGAATAGGTGGATATATGTATGGTTGTTTTTGCAGGTTGTACTTCCGGACTGTATTGGCTTGAAATTGAATAGTACGTCCTAAACAATGCTCACATTTTAGCCCGGGCTCGAGGTAGGATTTTTTTATTTATGATATGGGCCCTTTAAGATGACATTTTCTTATGTCCGCACCACCGGACATCATACCACTGGAGGGCGCTGTAGCAGCCCTAATTTGTAAACCCGGCTCATGTTAAACTGGTGTCAGTGGATGTTTTAGAGAACATCGAGACTGTGAATGGAGTTTAACCCCTTAATTTCAATTTTACTTTGTGATATCCAAAGGCAGGTAACGTGATGTTCAGTAAATACCTGGACAGCAGTGCAAACCGAGAGAGGTGTTATTGATGGATAGTCGCCAGGTTAACCTGTTAAGGTGCTACTGCGTCTATTACTAATCGAGCGTGCACGTGCACTCGTGCCATGTCTCCATGTATGTGAGAATGAAAAGCCTCAGCTGTGGATCTGTGTCCGTATCTCTAAAGGGCTGAATCCAAGTGACTTTAGCGCACTGCAGTGCCTTCATTGAGAAAGATCTCTCTCTCTCGTTCTCTGTCTCTCTCCCTCCATCTCTGATAATCAGATTGAAGCGGTCAGAGAATGGGGTGCCACTGTTATGTCATTAGGAAATGACGGAGCACCACTATTTGCACATCATCAGCTCAAAGTCACTTAACCCCTGTCTACTGCTACATCCACACAAAGACGAATAGATCTCTCTCTATCTTTATCTCTCTCTCTCTTATTTCTCCACAAAGCCTTTGGGTTTATTTGGTGAATTTAGGGATGGCGCACGCGTACAGCTTGTATTCACAGTCAGACAGTCAGTGAGCACAGAGACTCCCAGGTCCATTCATTCCCTCTAGTTTTCTCTACTCCACAACAAATGGACATTTTTTGCATGTTCTTCCATAAGCATCTCTGTCTCTATGGCAACCTTGTCTCCTCTGTAAAGATACGGGGAGAAGTGAGAGGACAAAAGAGAGAGAGAGAGTCAGAGGGAGAGAAAGATAGAGAGAGGCCACACAGGCGTCCTGGTCTGAATAGGCACAGAGCCACTCAGGGAGCGCGTGAAATATGAGCGCGCGCACACACAAACACTGATATGGCTCTCTCTCTCTTTCACTGTCCGTGAATCCTTTTTTCCCTGTGCTTCACTATAGACTGTGGCCTGACCCGCTTATCTTTCATCATCAGTCTAGTATCTGAAGTATCAGTAGCATTTATTTATTCATCATTTATGAAATGCACCACTCTGTATTAGGAGGAGTAGTACCATTAATATTAGTATTAGTATTAGTATTATATATATATATATATATATATATATATATATATATATATATATATATATATATATATATATATATATATATATATATATATTTAGATAGATAGATAGATAGATAGATAGATAGATAGATAAATGAAGTTATAGATAGACGGCCAGACAGACACACACACACAATTGCATTTGCCGAAAGTAGCTTTGCAAGAGGGGAAATAACCTTTGTAAATTTTGAATATGTTATTATACAGTATAATATAAATATAATATATATAAAACATACTCTCTCTTTCTGTCTCTATCTATCTATCTATCTATCATCTTATCTAGCTATCTACTATATATATAGTATAGTTGTAAGTTATATATAGTATATAAGATATATATATACGATATATAATATATATCATATATATATAGAATATCTAATATAGTAGTCTAATGTTAACATCTATCATCTATATGATCCATCTTATAGGAGAATATATCTATCTATTTTTTATCTATCTTAAAATAATTGTAAGACATCTATATATCTATCTATCTATCTATCGTAAGAAGGGAGGAGGGTCAGAATTACACCAATTTATTTCGATTTTTTTAAAGAAGATAGAGTCCTCATTCCCGGAAGGTAGGTCAACATGTCGAGTTTGAGGAAGCCGATATAATGGGTATAGGAGCTAATATTTGGATGGCTGGATACAAAGCTGAAGAAAAAGACACAGGAAAGGTAGAACCCGGTTCTGGCTGGCAGGAACTGGTTTCCATACTGTGCACTGTACTTTTCAGCGCTGCTCTCCCGTCTCCACAGTGGTGCTCTCAGCTGCTGAGACCGGAGAGGGTGTGGTCCAGGGGGAGTTTCTCCTGTAGTGAGGCCCGAGCTCGAACTGATTGGCTCAGGTGGGGTTGGTGGGCGGGATCGGAGCGTCTGCGTCAGCATGTGCGTCACTTTGTCACGTTTAGGAATAGTAACATGAGGAGAAGCGTGAAGGGGGGATGGGGAGGTGTGGAAAGATGAATGAGGAGGTGTGTATCTGGGACATTAAATGAACATCATACTGAGTTAAGTTACAGGGGGAAGAGCGTCCAGCACGAACTGTGCTTGCGGCTGGGAGCTCTGATGAACAGCAGTTTGTCTTTCAGTCTGCGTGTGTGTACGCGTGTTACTGTGTGTGTGTCAGAGAGAAAGAGAGAGAGAGAGAGAGACGGAGAGAGACAGTCAGTCAGAGAAAGAGAAAGAGGTCTGACCTTGGCTAGCTGATTGAGCATGGCAGAGCCCATGTCTCTGGGGAACAGGTGTGAGCATCTCCAGGTGCAGGATGACTCATCGTGTACACACACATACCTGTATTGCTGTCTTTATGGGATTTTCTATTGACCTACAGTACTGTGGTAAAGCCAGAGAGCACTTTTCATTTGATTTCATTCCCAGTCTAAATGGCCATTAAGTGCAAGTTATTTGCTGTGCAATGTCACATACTTTTAACAGCAAATTACACAATACTCACTCAGTATTTCTGTATCTTCAGCCATTATTTACGGGATGGTCCGTCCAGTGGTCTGAAAGTCAGTCATCATCAAAGGAATAGTTGCACAAATAGTTGCACACAGAACCAACGGACAGGAGTGAAACTTGGCAAATGATTCAAGTTTGTTCATGCATGCGATGTAAGCAAGGACAGGCTGTACCTGACTAACCTAACCTCCTTGACTGTAGATTTTTCATGAGCAGTGATGTCCTCCATGAGTCATCCTGTTAGTGCCAGCACCATTGGCAGACGACTGCATGAGGCAGGACTGCATGCACGCAGACTGTTACGACGACTGCCCTTAACACCACGTCAACGTTGCCAAAGACTGCAGTGGTGTTGTGCCAGACTGTCATGCAGTGACTCAGAATGGCAGCGGGTCATCTTCAGTGCCGAGTCCCGCTTTAGTCTTGGTGGTGACGACCAACGAGTCTGTGTGTTAAGGCACCGAGGCCTGAATGGTTTGTTGTCACTCTTCACATGTCCAGAAGGTTTGATTTTAAGAAAGTAACAACCCCCCCAACACAAGCTATTCTATTTATGAAACAAGATTTGTTAATATGTTTATTAATACATCTGGATTCATTCTCACTCTTTTGCTGGGTAATGAAAATGATGAAAACCCTGGGATCCCCAGTATTGGCTGTTGGAAAGCCAAATTGGCCCCCAGGGTCAAAACCACCCCTGTACGATTAATCAGGTCCCACCCTAATTTGAACACAATGATGTAGTTTATGGTTTCTGTGCTTTATCGCTGGCTGACTGAGGCAGAATGCTCACCAAACACTACAAGCTTTCATAAAGCTTTACTATTCTATATAAAATGGAGGAGCTAATCTGGAGGCAGTGGCATGTGGAAGTCCAAGTCCTGCCACAAATTCTGGCCTATATCCATTATAACATATAATACTTATTTTTCTGCAGTACATTTTTATCATAACTGCAATGCACTGTTTTACAGTCTGTCTCCACAGTGACCTTGACTCATCTGTGTGTCGGCTGTTCTCTCTGTGTGTGTCCTGAGTGTGTGCGTGTACGGCTTTTCCCAGAAGGCTGGTGGTCTGGCTGTTTTCCATAGCCACTGCCACACCCCTAGTTCAGTTTGGAAAGAGTCAGGGAAGCCATTCAGTTTATCTGGCATCAATTACACTGCCTAATCAAGCTTTTCCATAACAGACCAAACTAATCCAGCTATACACAAGCATGATCGAGCGTCCTAACCACTGAATTACCCGACTAATATAGAGCACCTGCTTTAGAACACCGTGACAGACAAGCACAGCACAGTTCAGTGAGCAAATGGGCATCTGGGAGGGGCAGGGATTGATTGTGCAGGCGTGAAAAGCAATCAATTTATTAATGCCATTTACGAAGGAAGTAGCGCGTGGCCTCTCTAATCTCTAAACGAGATCTGTCTCTCATTAAAACGTACTAAGCCTGAAATATTGTTTGTACAGACATTTCTGGATGTTTTTAATCAGCTGTCATGTGATTTATGATGGCAATTTGCATAAGAAAAAGCATAATCTTATCTAATCTAATCTAATCTAATCTAATCTAATCTAATCTAATAGATCTAATCTAATCTAATTTGATCTAATCTAATCTAATCTAATTTTAATCTAATCTAATCTAATCTAATCTAATCTAATTTTATCTAATCTAATCTGATCTAATCTAATCTAGCCTGATTATATACTTTGGGCTTGATTCATTTTTTGTATTACATTTAATTAAAATCAAAATACACATATAAACTAAAGAATAGTTGTTGTGCCAGAGAGTCATGGAGTGACTCAGCGGGTCATCTTCAGTGACCAGTCCCCTTTACTGAATCCATGTCCACCTCCACTCCTACCACATCATCTACCAGGTGTGAGAACATTTAAGATGCATGGGGTGAATTATCACAGGACACCATTAGGAACATCTACAGCTCCATGCAGAGACATATGCATGTTGTGTTAGCCAACATAGTGGCTAAAATCTAACTTCCACGCTATGCTTTTTACAACCTGCGTTAATTTCAGGTAACCCATAAACGCAAAAGCTCAGTCTTAAAAGCTGGATCCATGTATTGCTTTTTACTATCCCAGTAATCCCAATCACATTACATGGTAGTGAGGCTCTGGGGTGAAAAGACAGCTTCTACCAGCCTCAAATGATTAAAACTGATGGGCATTGCTCATCTCACAAATAAACTGCAAGGATGTATCTGTCTGTGGTCAGGTCAGCGCTCTCAGCCCTGTGTGGGAGGAAAAAAATCCAGACTGGTTCACGCATAAACAGTTGGCCGGGCCAAATATGATGCAGCTGAGGAAAACATGACAGCAGCTTTGATTATTGCTCTCTAGCTCTTACTTCCTCTCTCTTTCTCTCCCTCACATTGTTGGTAGGGGTTCTGCCCTGTGGTCACTGAGTGACAGGATACTGATGGGTAAACAGAAGGCCTGGTTTATCCGGCCTGTTGGATACTCAGATAATTGGCCAGAAACTACTGCTTGCTTTCAAAGTCTACTGTCTGTCAAAGAATGAATAGGCAGGTAACAAAAAGGCAGAGTAAGCGTAAAGAACAATGTGTGGGTGTGTGTGCATTAGTGAGGGAGGGTGAATGTACTTGTTTGCGTACCTTTTAGGACAAAAGTGTTTGACATTGAAGATAAAAACTGAGTCGGTTAACCTGCGCCATGACGACTAAAATGGCCCTGTTTAAAACATACGGTATATAGTTACATATCGTCGCTGTCCAATGAAAAACATGTATCTCCATTTTTTGTCCATTTTGACTTTTATGCATCATTTGAAAACAGCACCTCCTGTATACACTTTGTGAGATTTGCATGATGAATGGACCAATTAAAATGGCCCAAAAGTGCTTGGTAAAACGTCTGGTTCCATTGACTTACATTAAAATTGAATGAGGTTTTTGGCCTCTCCTGTAAAGTTGCCATTTTAGAGATACTTGTTTTTCTTTGGACAGCGACGATATGAATCCTGTCAATACAAATTCATTATATCCATCCTTCTGAAATATGAAATGGTCTATGATGGACCTATCAGAAGCTTATGTGTCAGGTTGAATATATACTCATCATTAGATTAATAGCTGCAGCCAGAAGGAAATTACTACCACTCACAGGAATGAAAATAGCTTGGTGGATTAGATTTATAGCTTTGTAGAGGAACCTATGCAACATGACTTGGTGGAAACAACCGACAAATCCAGTGCCAGTGCCAAACCGCTTGTTGGTACGTATCACACGTACAGAAGGCCTGGTGTCACACCACCTCCACCCCTACCGCATCATCTGTAGAAACTGTGTGAGAATCTTTAAGCTGCATGGGATGGGTTATCACAGGACACCATTAGGAACAGCTCCATGCTGAGACGTCTGGCATGTAGTGTTAGCAAACATGGCAACCCAACTCTATACTGAGAGACACTTCTTCTGTATGTGTAGCTCAATAAATATTGATCATATCAGTCTAAATTCATCATCATTTATTGATCCTGGTAACTTTTATCTTCCTTCCCAACAGCACTGCAATATCACATGTCCTTCTGGGTGCAACTATTCTTTTGATGCTGAGTATAAAAATTCGACCGTAAGTGTAAGAACCAGAAGGCATACCAAATAAATTGCTTAGTGCACACACACACACACACACACACACAATTGCTTTTGCTATTGGAGATGCTTGTTTTTCTTATGGCATAAACAGCATCTTGAAGGATTATTATTATTATCCTTTTCCAACTGGTGTCTTTCCTTTAGTGTGTTACGCATCTTCTTGTAGATGTAAATGGTCTGCATAGTTATAAATCCCAAAGTACACACCGGTACTCAGTCCTTTTCTTTGTTACAAGGTTACAATCTTATTGGCCACCTGTACCATGTAGCAGGAATGTGGCAACCACTTTAGGTGGGAACAGAGTGGTCAAGCTGATTTATCCAACTACATTGGGCTTATGGGAGGCGGAGCTTAAAGACACAGGAGCTCTAACAGAGCCTTTTAGACAGAGGGTGAATACAGATGTACAGTACGAGAAATATATTGTGTTTTTTGGCAGCATCTAGTTTATTGGGACAAATTATTATTCTATATGGGTTTTAATACACTTATAGGAATCGTTGTCATTACATATAGGTACTTATATAGGTATATCCCATAATACATCGTATAAAAACAAGTTTGCGTTTGTGCATGTGTGTTTTGAGTTTTACTTCTCAAGCAGTGCAGCGGTGATGAGAAGGAACAAAAGAGGATGATGCAGTCGAGCGACTAGAAGCTGGCAGGAGAGAATGTGTAAAGTCACGAACTACGTGTATGTGTGTGTGAAAGAGAGTGACTCACCAGCTGCATCCGTTCGATCAGGCCACTCTGCAGTATGTGAGTCACTCTGTACAAACAGCATGATAAGGAGGACTGGGAGAAGATGAGGATGAAGACATAATGCAGAGATGATGGTCCAAGAAGAACCACTGTGTTCCTTTCACCACATAAGGCATGGGGGCAGAGTTCTTCCCTCTTTTGTGGGACGTGCCCCATGAACGTGCTTGTTGGTGCAGCTTGTAGATCTGCAGTCAGAAACTACAGCCCATCTTTTGATGCATAGTTCCTTTAGTCTCCTGCTAACCCATCACCAGAGACCACATGTCCACTATTTACTGGACATTTATGGCTGACACTTGTACAAGCTTGTGCCACAATGTTGGTGCCACCGCCGGCCTGGAATTTGTCTGGCACCCGTATAATATCAGGCGGTCCCTTTTCACTTTGTAGGGTTAGTTTATGGACCTCTCTACAGTGGATCTGTAGGTGGTTATAAAGTGAATGGGTCTCCAGTGCATCATTCTCTTCCTGTCAGAGGTGTGCAATCCCTCACTCATTTCTACAGGCTGTGATGTTTCACACCATCAGGTCAGAGCACAGGAAGTCTCGGGTTTCAATAGTGTTAGAATTGAGTTAAGGTAATAAAGTGCTTGTCAGATTTCAGTAATTAGCTCATATTGAGAGTATGAGACGGATGAAATGAGTGCAGTAATAAAGGACGATAGAAGAGATGCATCAGTTGTAGAATAAATGAATGAATGAATGAATAATTTACTACATAATAAATATAGGCCATTTTGCAGAAGCAGCTTATTAAAGTGATACTGTTTATCAGCTTACATCAACTATTACCATTATCACTTACCAGTTGCTAGTTTATTTGGTATGTTGTACTCACTAGACCATTGGCCATTTTATCAGAAACACCTTTAAAGGCTGATGGTTACTGCTGAAGCCAAACCTTGAGGTTTCATATAAACCAAAAGTGGACCGGTCTGTCCCTAAACTATGATAGTGGTTGGACCTCTATCTACACATCAGGCCCTCTGAGCTTGCCTTGCCCCGCCATCCTTTAAGATGCATGGAAGACAGGTGTCAGGGCTCTTCTCTCTATGCGCCCATATGGTAGAGGACACTAGCATTCCAAACAGCAGTGGTCTGTAAATGGGAACTGTCTCTTTGTAAAGCACTTCAACAAAAAGAACTAATCTAAAGTACTCTTACTGCTACAGTTAGACTTACCGTATTTGTAAAATACCTCAATGATGATAAATGTAATTATAGCTAGGCATTATAGGGTGGGACTTATCTTAAATAACAATGGCCACAGTAAAGATCACCAACATTTGTAACACATAGACTGGGTGGACTAGTGCTTCCATATTTGTAATTACTGAGGATGACTATAAAAAGCTTTCTCCACTAAGCTATATCTTAAGAACCCCAAAATGATCTTGTGTATTGAAAAAAGTGGAGGTATGTGTCCCCCTGGTTTATGTTGTGACGCCAAGATTGCCTCTTTCCATATGTCATGCCAAATAGCAGTCATGTGTCAGTCAAGTTTCCTTTTCCCGCAGTAGCAGGCAGTTCTTGGTCATGCTAAGTGGTGAAAGGTGTCAGGCTCTGAGAGTCTGGCAGTGCGAGACTACTGACAAAGTAATAGGGTGTTACGAGTACAAGTAGTACAAGCTTTCAGGAGAGTTCTGTGTGAGGGTACCTAGGTGCTAGTCCAGTCTCTTGTCATTTCAAGGGTACTGCAACTCTGCAGCGCTGGCTGGTCTTCTTTTGTGAGGCATCAGGCCCTTGCAGATGACCCGGAATGAAGCAGCACGGCTTGTCTTCAAATCTTCCTAAGTTCACTCATGTCACTCCACTGCTGTGTTCCCCTCTCTGGCTTCCTGTAGTCACCTTTAAAAATTTAAACCCTGATGCTCCCTACAAAGTCAAAAGGGGACCAGTCCCTCTCTAGATTAACTCTATCTGTACTTTAACCCTTCTGAGCTTCAAGCACAGCTTGACTTGACTTGATATACTATACCTATATAGTATATAACCTATATTTAGGTAAATGAAGGTTGAGTTGGCTTGAGAATAGTCCATTATACAGAAATATGTTGACGATGCCACCGGTCAGAAACTCTCCACTGGTGAAGGGCTACACAGTTCCCAGTCTTGACCTTGGAGCACCTCCTTTCTATGACACCATATAGAGGATCATTCTCAGCTGTGTATTGTAAATAAAGGTGGAGCTGGCTTAAGAATAGTCCCTTAAACAAAAAATAAATAACTTGGAGAGTGAGTTGGGAGCAGGGAAAACCACTGGTGAAGGGCTAGATGGTCTTGCTATGATGCACATCAACGTGCTTCCATGGCTTCCAACTCAGAAACCACTAACACAAACTGCATAGAGACAAGAGCTATAGTCTATAACTCTGCAGGATGCATTAATAAAGGTAGGGTAGGTATTCCTATTAAAGTGGCCAGGTTTATTATGATGATGTCCCCAGAATGTGACAGCAAAGGAGCCTTTGATATGGCTTGTCATCTCTGATTACCTTTTACTCGCAGTCTCTACAAAATATTGATTGGGACGTGTAATATTGTGAGTACTTCAACGAAAAGCTGCAGTTTGGTTTTCCTGCAACATGAGATAATGATGACAAGCACAAACACAGGCATACACCTCCGCACACTGGTGTTCTCATTCCTCCTCAGTTTACTACTACCATGAGGGTTTGCAGAACAGCACATCAACTATGCCTCGTGGTGATCAGCTGGGGAGCAGTGTGTGTGTGAGTGAGCTGTTGAGTGTGTATAGAATTATCATGGCTTCTCTCAGCGTCTTCGGGGGAACTGTGTAATTTTCCAATGACTGAAATTACGGGTTTGTGCCACTCGCTGTGAGTCTGCTATAGGGAAACATC